>CABHPP010138329.1:35181-48221 GCA_902168425.1 Peromyscus attwateri | reverse complement strand
AATGAAAAAGCCAATACAAGTACAGAATTTAAGACATACAGGTATATTCATAGTATGATTTTTAAAGGAAGTGTTTGTGTGTTGAGTATCAGTTTTCCTGGAAAACAGATCTCTCAGGTACATGGGTCATAGTTAGAAAAGCCCTGAGATCTCTCTGTCACCTTCCATGAGAAGGAAACTCAGGGAATCATTTTTTCCTGTTCTTCCCAGAGATGAAGAACATCAGGAAGCACAGAATTCAGATTGAGGCTTTGTGTTGTGTTTAGAGCCCTAAGCTATACCCTTGTCCTGTCTCCTCTTTGGGGGAGCTGATAACAACAACAGACTTAATTTTTTAAAAATAGATTGAAAATTCAAATAAGGTTTCTATGGAACACAAAAGCTTACAAAATCAAAAAGTTGTTTAAAGTTCACAGACATTCATAGAAAAGGGGGAGAAACACTGAAAGATCCAAAGGTGAGGGAGAAACAGAACAAAACAGAGTCTACAGACATCTCAGTACTCCTACTTTGATGAACTCACAACAACTGTGGCTGTCTGGAAAAGACCTGCACAAGATTAAGCCAATCAAAAATGATGCATGGAGGAAGCGGACCTCATCAGCCTGCACCACTAGTTGATGGGCTATTATTGATTGGTGATGGTTTCCAAGGTTGAGTGAGACATTTTCTCCAAGACTGTTGTCTTTAATGAATTGAAAATTCTCCCTCCTGTGGATGTTCCTACATCGATAAATATTTGGTCAACCCACATTGAACTCAGTGTGCAAGGTATATTTATATGTGGACATGAAGTGGGAGGGGTGGTGAGAGATGACTAGTAGATTTGGTAGGAGTTAGAAGAAGAGTAGGGGGATGAGAATAATTGGAAGCATAAATGAAATTCTCAATTATAAAAATATTCCATTTTGAAGAATTCTGTAGAGGAACCACAGTAAACAGGATAGTAGTCATTTAACGAACATCTGATATGTGTATATCTATGTAGCTTGATAATCATGAAATTTAAGAATAGATTAAATATATTTCAAAATATATTTTCATGTCTAATCAAGACTTAATGAATCACTGTCAAATAATTAAATAAAATGAACCATAACTAACAATTTTTGTGTTAATTTTGACAATTGTATAAGTAACTCTCCTGACAAACTTCACTGAGAGCTAAAGTAAATGAATACAAGAAAAATATAACGTTCAATTATGTATGTGTTATGAAGCTAAAATGGAGTGAAGAGAGGTCAGAGGCAAGAAAGCTTGCCAGGCCTCTTCACTTCGAATTTCTGTGTAAATCTCAAGGCTGTCTGCATCTGTAAAACACTTTGAAGAGGGTAGAGGAACCACCAGAAGCAGCTGAAAGAGCCCAGCCTCACACTTCTGCTTCTCTGGTGGTTTTTGCTATGGTCTGTATCACTGTGGCAAGCCAGCTTCTACTCTGTTGACAGTAATAAGCTGCAACATCTTCAGGCTCCACATTGTTGATGCTCAGGGTGAAATCTGTCCCTGACCCACTGCCACTGAATCTGGAGGGGATCCCAGAGACGGACTCAGAAGCATACTTGATGAGAAGCCTTGGAGCTTCATTTGGTTTTTGCTGATACCAGTGTAAAATTGTGCCAATATTCTGGCTGGCCTTGCAGGCCATAGTGACTCTTTCTCCTGGAGTCACAGACAGGGTAGCTGGAGACTGAGTCAGCACAATGTCACCTCTGGAGGCTGAAAACATAGGAGAAATATTAGTAGATCAAAACATTGCATATGAAAGTAACTTCTAAACTACTTTTAAAAAGATTATTTTATTGTACCAAGGTTCTAAAACAGGAAGTCAAATTCAGTGATGCTGTGCTTCCTAATGATGTAAGAAAATTCTTTAATTAACATCTCCACTTTTTGCCATGTCTAAAATCTCATGCCTGAAACCCAGAAGAACAGAAGCCCAAGGAGCTGAGATGTGGACACCATCTTCTAGCTTTCCCTGTGTTTATGTGTGTCATGACACAACCTGTAGAAAGAACTTCTTATAATATTCTAAGAGGCAGGAACTTAGAAGGAAGAAACACTTATGCAAATGATACTGATTTCATATATGTCCCAATAAATAACTGCTCAGGAGAGCAGGCTCTTGTGCCTTTGGGGAGTCTATCTCCCCCTTCTGGTTTATCTGATGAGATGTTGAGATTTGAAAGAGACTTGTACATGTATCTCACATACATGGATACAAAATCAGCACAGTTTAAGAAAGTGTCTGGGACACTCTCAGTAGTTTGAAACTAAGAGCATCTCTTAACCATTTTCTTGGTTCATGGTTATGTTGTTTTCCTTGATGTTTCTTACAATACGGGCTGAATCCTACTTCACAGTCTAAACAGTCCATGAAGCATCACAACATATAATACTAAAGAGATATCATATTAATAGTTATCATGGACATGAAAATAGAAACTCTGGATGTTGTAGAAAACATAATTCTACAGAGGGTGGAGTGGAAGCCTTATTAAAATTACAAGCTGTCACAATTGAGAAGAATTTCAAAGGCTGGAATATCAAAATATTTGTTTAGCACTATCCAGATAAACTCTGAATATTGCTTCTTGTGTGTTTTACCGCTTAGAGTGATACAGGGTTATGGGAAAACATTTATGGAATGTTCATACAAATATCTTACCTAGTACATGATTTTTCATGGTACATAAAAAGCAACAATTCTGATGCAGTTTTAATCAGGAGAGAAAATTTCATCAGGTCCATTTGAAGAAAGGAGTATTCCTTTCACTGGGCTATGTAACCAAGCCATGGCATTATTTTATGTACCAACAATGTCTCAGCTTTCTGAAATTCCTCAATATGCACAAAACAGACTATCAAGATTCTAGAGGAGTGAAAGTAGCAGGAAAGGGGAGCCTGGATTCAGTGTTGTGGGAGTGCAATAAGTGTAGAAAGCAATGTGAAATTTCCTCAGACAGGTACAAATATCACATGACCTAGCTATTCCTTTCCTGTGGGTGTTCCTAACGGACTTTATAGCCTATGACAGACATAAATGCACATCCATGCATTTTGCTGGTTGTGGAGGCCTAAATTACCCTGGGTCAGAGAATCTCACCTTGCTTTACCCAGCAGAGCTGCATAAAGGATGATTTCGACATGGGAATGCTTACCAGGTGTTTGGTGGGTCTACGCTTGGCTGTGTGTTGTGCTTTGATCTTGAAAGTGCAGGTCTTTTCCCCCTCCCATTGGCATGTTATAAAAAGCCTTTTGAATAAACCTCGAGGTTGTTGGATATTGATCCACTCACTCCTGAATCTATTCTGTGTTTCTGTCTTTCCTCTTGTGGACTAGATCTCTCTTTCTATCTAATATTTTCTAACCCCTCTTTCCTCCTCCTAAGAACACTAAAATAGGCAGAACCTGTGGGAGCAGGCCTCTCAGATCCCCACAGCTGTTGTATTCATAATAGCTAGGAAATGACATGCACTTAGATGTTCACAACAAACTAAATGGAAAAAAATATTGTACATTTGTGCAATGGAGTTTTGTTCAGATATAAAGAAACATGAAATTATGAAACTTTTGAGAAAATGGATAGGAATTGGAAAAATGATATTGACTGAATCAGTCTAGTCCCATAATGATAAGTGACACATTACTCACTCATATATAAATCATACCATCAAATTTCTCCATTTCTCTGTTTAACTTTGACTACATGTACATGTAAGGAGCTAGAAATGGATCCCCAGATAGGGCAGGTCTTTCAGAGGGGACATATTACAACAGGTGTATTAGTAAATTAAAATGCTTTGAGAAGAAATGTTTATTTTTGGTTGGTGTGAGAAGTTGAAAAAGAGAAGGGTTAAATACGTTAAGATTATTATATTATCCCAAAACGAAAAATAAATCAGATAATAAATCATACTTGAATCCATTTTTAGGCAAATGAGTCATTCGTTATAATGGAATATCTGTTGACTAGCATTATGCAGGCATTCAATACAAGGAAAAGATGTGTGTTATCACCACACTTTTCATTAACTATCAGTACACAAGATTGTAATGTGAAACAACTTAAAAAGAACATCAGGTTTTAAGCTGACACCAAAAAGTATCAAAACACAGTAATATATATGGATAAACTAAATTGTCACAGACAATGCCTCATTTCATTCTGGTTTTTTTCCTTTATTGAAAATAGATTTTTTCCCATATAATATATCCTTACTATGGGTTCCCCCTCATCTACTCCTCCCAGCCCTTCCCCACCTGACCTTCCATCTTCAGTCTCTTATTAAAAGGAACAGGCTTCTTTCTATAATATCATATATTAAGATAAAAAAGGAATAACACTCCAGAATTGGACAAAAGAAATAGAAGGTAAAGTGCTGCTGTAGGGCTAGCTTTCATTAGCTCAGGAACTGAAGAGAAGGTGGGAATCAGGATTGATCACACAACTGACTTTTTTATCCGTAGGAGTGAAACTTAATTCTCTGGGGCCAGACTAAAAGGGACAACACACACCAACACACATCTTCAACATGTCAAGGTCTCTCCTACTTTTCTTTACCTCTTTCCCATTGTTTACCTTATATCTCTTTCCTTATGTTTTCCTTGTGACTCCTTCCTTCTTCCTTCCTCTTGCTCCCTACAGCTTATATATCCTAGTAAAATCTTTCAGGCAACATAAAAATTACAATGAGTTCACATTATATTTTTTCAAGTGAATGATCACAATGAGTATAAGTAAAAGCAGCATATTCCAAAATAACCCAATACACAATTAACCATTTTACATACTACGGGTAATAAACAAATTATTTCAAAGGACACACATAAATTCATGGCCAAAAAAATTTGTTATAGATTAACAAAGTAAGAAAATAATGTACTTTTCTCAACAGTTCTTTAACTTCAGGATGCAGTTTTGCTGTTAAAAAGAAAGGATCATTCAGTTTATTATTTATCTCGAAAGGTATTCTTAAAAATATTAAAAGAATCACAAATCTGTACTTTTTGGAGAGGAATGTCTTTATTTGGCTTACATATCAGTTCATCGTTGAAAGAAGCCAAGGCAGATACTCAAGCAGGGCAGGAACTTGGAAGCATGAACTGAAGGAGAGGCCATGAAGCCACTACCTACTAGCTTCTGCTCCATGGATTGCTCTGTCTGCTTTCTTGAATAACCCAAGACTGGCAGCCAGAGTTGGCCCCACCTACAATAGTCTGGATTCTCCCAGATCAATCACTAAGCAAGAAAATGTTCGCTCAGACTTTGCTGTGGGCCTGTATATTCTTTAGACTCAGTTTTCTCCTTCTGCTGTTGTGATATATTCAGAGTGTAGTGAGAAGTTCCCCTTCCTAAATTCCATCTTAAAAATGGTTTCTTTGTTTTGTTTTTCAGTAGCTGGGTTTTTTTTTTTTGGTTCATTCCTGAAAGTTCATGGCCCACCTGCCATCACACACTTTAAAGAGCATCTGTTTTCTCTCTGCAGCTTTTAGATGCCAGTGATGGGGTAGTGGCAAAATGTTCTGTCCTCTGTCTATTTTGTCCTTTATTTATTTGAGGAAAGTTGGACCATTTTCATGCTCATAAGGTACCTGCTTTCCTATGTTCATGGAATATGTCTTGTCTAAATGACATGTTCTGTTTATAATATATGACTAATTAAAAATACAATAAATTGTTTTCTGTGTCTACTTCTGTTCCATACATTTTAGTAAGATAGAACTATTTTAATCTTGATAACTGCTGGGTCCTCAAGCCTTAGTACGATGGGGCTATGTAAATTCTAACTTTTCAATCAATGTCTATTCGTATGCTGCATGAATGATTTACCAAGAATAAACCAGGAACTTAATTACATTTTGTCATTTGACCAATGAAGTAGTAGTGTGAGCCCTTTAGGCATGAAGTGGATTCTAATATCACTGAGATAAGTTTCTTTGTGTGAAGGGCAAAATCAGACAAAGGCACCCTAGTTTGATCTTTACTTGGGTGATACAACTGGTAGTTTAGAAATATAACACTGATGTCCATGCCTTCCCAGGGAGCGTTAAGAATAGATGGTCTCCATTTTCCAGATCATGAGTGTTAAAGATTCTTGGAAAACTGCCACTGAGATGTGTGTAAACTTTTTCATTAGATTTCCTGTGATTATGTATAATAAACATTGGCCTTCAAATTGGGATAACACAAATGGTCCAACATATGAGGTAACTAGTCCATCTAAATGAGCTTCAGAGAAGTTGCTTACAGAGAAATGGAAGAGTTGCCTTCCTCCTTTTCACAGACTTGGCTCAGTTTTCATGCTAAGCTCCTCTTTTGTATAGTTTTAGCTGCATAAGAAAATTAAAGCAAACCTGTGCTTATGTCACCACCTAATGTCAAAGCAGCAGAAATGCCTGCAGGGTGACATAACAGACCCAAGGGAAGTCATATATTCATGTGGACTTATCCCCAGTTCACATGAGCATTGCTGCTGAACTTGTAACCTGCTCTCACTCTGGGAAATATGGCTTTATCTGGTACAGTCTGACATTCAGAACAATTCAATGTTGGCCTGACACATGATGGGTTTTGAGATGCATGTGTGTGTGTGTGTGTGTGTGTGTGTGTGTGTGTGTGTGTGTGTGTTTCCGGAGCTGAGGACTGAACCCTGGGCCTTGGGCTTGCTAGGCAAGCGCTCTACCACTGAGCTAAATCCCCAACCACTTGAGGTGTATTCTTACTTACTCTTATTAAATAAAAATCCTGGAGTCAGATATTAGGGTGAACGTTGAAAGATCAGAGAAGCAAACCAACAGCCACTAGACGTCTTACCTCTAAGAATCCTCAGACTGAATGGGGCTGACATACTCTCTTATATTCCTGTCTCTACCTCCTTAGTGCTGAGATTAAAGTCATGCACCACCACTACCTGTCTCTGTTTCTCTTTTAGACTGGTTCAATCTTCTCTAGCCCAGGGTGGTTTTGTACTCCTCATCTTCCTGCTTCCTCCTCCCAAGGGCTAGGATTAAAGGTATGTGCCACCACTGCATGGTCTCTATGCTTAACTATAGTCTAGCTGTGCCTCAGATCTCCAGGCAAGCTTTATTTGTCAGAGCACAAACAAAATATCTTATAACAGGGATTACTCTGTGATTTGGAAACAAATCTCACTACCCCATCCCTGAAGCCATGATGGAGATGCTGTATTCCAGAACATTAGGGGAGTGGCTTGAGATCTGTTTTTAACATGGAAAACTGGTTTCTCGTGGAACTAGTTTGGCAATTGATGATGATTCTGTCCCCAATATAAAAAACCATCATGGCTTGAAACTGCACTAGAGTACTCCATTAGTTAAGAATTCAGTAAATATGAAAAAGGCAATAAAAGAACAAAATTTATTTTAGACATACAGATATATTCACAGGATGATTTTCAAAGGAAGTGTTTGTGTGTTAAGTATCAGTCTTCCTCAAATACAGATCTCTGAGGTACATGGGTAGTAGTAAGAAAAGCCCTGAGATCTCCCTGGCACCTTCTATTAGAAGGAAACTCAGGGAATCATTTTTCCTGTTCTTCCCAGAGATGAAGAACATCAGGAAGCAAAGTATCGAGATTGAGCCCCTGGGTTGTGTTTAGAGCCCTAAGCTATACCCCTGGAACTGATGTTAGCAAGAGACTTAAATTTTTTAAAAATAGATTAAAAATTCAATAAGGTTTCTATGGAACACAAAAGCTTACAAAGTCAAAAAGTTGTCTAAGGTTCAGGGACCATCATAGAAAAGGGGTGGAAACATTGAAAGATCCAAAGCTGAGGGAGAAACAGAACACAACAGAGTCTATTGACATCTCAGTACTCCTTCTTTGATGAACTCACAGCAGCTATGGCTGTCTGGATAAGATCTGCACAAGATTAAGCCAATTAACACTGAAGCATGGAGGGGAATGAGTTCTTCAGTCTGTACCACTAGCTGAGCAGCTATTATTTATAGTTGATGGCTTCTAAGGCAGAGAAACAATTTTCTCTAAGAGTGTTATCTCTGAGAGTTTTACAATGCTCCCTCCAGAGGATTACCCTACATCTATTAATGTATGCTCAGCCCACATTGATCTCAAAGTGCAAGGTGTATTTATATGTGGACATGAAGTGGGAGGGTGGTGAGAGTTGAGTAGTAGATTTGATAGGAGTTAGAGGAAGAGTGGGGGTATGAGAACAACCAAATACATTGAAAGCATAAGTGAAATTCTCAATTATAAAAATACTAGATTTTGAAAAATTCTATAGTTGAATCACAGTAAACAGGACTATAGTCTTTTGAGGAATATCTGATATGTGTATATCCATGTATCTTGGTATTCATGAAATTTAAAGTACAGATTAAATATTTTCCAAACTATATTTTTGTAGCTAATCAAGAGTTAATGAGTCACTGTCAGATAATTAGTATAAAGAGAAGAATAATTAACAATTTTTGTGTTAATTTTGACAATTGTATAAGGAAGTTGATTCTTGGCTCACCTGGCCAACTGCACTGAGAGATAATGTGAATGAATACATGAGAAATATAATGTTCAATTATGGTAAAACTCAAGTCAGCAGGAAATAACCACACTGTCATAAACATTTGATTTACTAAACATGTCAGTGAATAAAAGCTCTTCATCTAGGTTGTTTTTCTCTTTTTCTATTAGTTTTGTCTTTGTCTGATTTCTGCTACAGTGCTGAATGGAGGTTTGTTGCTGGAGTCTTCTCTCCAGGTCCCACAAGTCCCGCAGTCCCACAACCCACATATAAAATAATCACTCAGACGCTTATATCACTTATAAACTGTATGGCCGTGGCAGGCTTCTTGCTAACTGTTCTTATAACATAAACTAACCCATTTCTATAAATCTATACCTTGCCACATGGCTCATGGCTTACCGGCATCTTTACATACAGCTTGTCCTGGTGATGGCTGTCAGTCTCTTCCTCCACCTTTCTGTTCCCTTAATCCTCCTCTCTCTTAGTCCCGCCTATACTTCCTGCCTGGCTACCGGCCAATCAGAGCTTTATTTATTAACATATTTGTCATACAGAACATCCCACAGCAGAGGTTGGCAATTTTATATAGAGTGATATGATTTAAAACATAGATAGGAATTTACAACCTTGATATTCTAAAGTATAAATAAATTATAAATATCTATGCTTTATTTTTGGAAAGTTATGCCAAACTGTTCTATTTTTCGATATTTAATATGCATTCAAAATGTAATTTTCTTAATGCTATAGCAATTTAATGTTGTGGGTAAACTACAATATTCAATAAATGTACTTTCATTACTATCCATTGACAGGTTTCTTCTCTTAGAAACTGATGAGATTTAGCCGGGCGTTGGTGGCACACGCCTTTAATCCCAGCACTCTGGGAGGCAGAGCCAGGCGGATCTCTGTGAGTTTGAGGCCAGCCTGGTCTCCAAAGTGAGTTCCAGGAAAGGCGCAAAGCTACACAGAGAAACCCTGTCTCGAAAAACCAAAAAAAAAAAAAAAAAAAAAAAACTGATGAGATTTGATAATACATGTAGGGTGAAGATGATATTGCATTCAAAGGTGGGGATCATGACTTGGAAGGAAGACAACCTCAAATTCTTTAGACAGTGGCTGGCATCGGACGGGTGGAGAGAATCCAGTAAGATGAGGTATCAAGGGAACATCATACATGGATATGTGTAATCACAAGCAGAGATTGTGGATCAGTTGTTTTGCTTCAAGTGGGAAGGTAGAATACCCACAAGTTTTTATAAACTTGATAAACTTGAAAAAACAATCAAAATGGAGGACACAGATTATTTAAATTGCTTTAGACATAGCAGGTTAGGTAGGAAGTACTGTGACCACACTATACTATGCTGACCATGATTTTGTTTTATCCTTTGACTTGATATTAAGGATATTAATGATTGTTATCAAAGAGAGATCCCCTTTGACTTCAGTAATGTTAATTAAGCTCTGCTAGAGTCAAGACTTGCTAATTTTTGCTTTGGTTTCTGAAACATCATGATGAGATACACACTCAACTAGGAAGACATCAAAATAAGATGCTACTAATAGATTCTAGAGAGACTCTGTCCTATTATCCCAAGAGAAATACTGCCTCTGGGCAGAGGGGAGACAGACATGGCCCATAGGCAAATGGTGGTTTATAAAAGTAAAGGGAGAAAACCTGTTCTAGGATGAGATGTTTCATTTTAATTGGGCATGTTAATTAGGTGAGCCAAAGAGGTATTTAGATTCCTGGGGTTCAATACTTTGATAACTGGACTTGATAGCCTCAGGAGGAGGAAGTAGCTCAATAAGGGAATAGACTTGGGTGGCTAGCTTTAGGAATGTAATCTAATGGTTTTTAGCAAAACAGAGGAAATGGAGAGAAGTGCATTATAAAAAGGGAGAAGAGCAACACTTGCCAGAGCCATGTTTGCCATGTTTGAGCTGGCTAGATTCCCTTCAATGCCCTTGCCAAGATGGGCAGATCTTTGAGATGCCAGAAGGCACAGGCCAACACCAGGGTCTGCCCCCAGCTTGGAAGCACCACTGTTGCTGCTGCTAACACTGCTCATCCCAGCTAAGTGGAAGAGAGGAAGGCAGAAGACCTCCCCAAGGGTTGCAAAACTAATGGTCATGGCAGGATGCCAGCATTGTGGCTGGTGCATAGGGCAGCATGGGGCACAGCAGCCTGGAAATCTCTCCGATATTGCTCAAAAATGCTAAGCTGCCCAATCACATGATCACCCTCACATTGAGCAACAACATATACTAGAAGTAAAACAGTTCATTTTATGGATTAAGCTTCCTGGAAAGACTTCTGTGGTCTATGCTGCTGCTGGATGATATGTTAATTCCCTTGGTCCATGCTGCAGCAAGAAACCATGTGGAAGTCCATGGTCTGTGTTGCATCCAGTTGCTATGGGCAAAGAAGCTTCCTTTGCAGTGTTATCAATGACTGCAGACTCATAACTGATAATGAGAGACATTGAAGGTTACTATGATAAGTTCTGCCCTACTCTACCCCCCCCCAAAAAAAAGAGTCCAGACAGGAAGCTATTGAAACAAATCCTTTAAAATTATGATAAAGTATAGTTCTTTACAGTTGGTGGCTACTGGCAGGGGGTGGGATGGTGTTCAGTTTTCTTGAAGGGACTGTCCACTGAGAGTCTGACCATACTCCAATGAGTTTATGGGCAACACAAATTGGACTTGATGTATTTTTCTTTTCTGAAAGTTGGGAACATTAGAGAAGGAGCAACCAATTGAACTCTGGTATAAATTGTAACACAGATGAAAGGGGGAATGTGCAGATTACACATAGAAGGAATTTAGCTTGTTTAAATTATTTGTTCTTTTTTGGCAATGGGAACTGTAGATTATGGACTACAGTTGCCTACCAAGGATAAACTTGCTACTTGAGATAAATAGCACAAAATTCTCCTGTAATGGTTGTAAGTGAGCTTGTATGTCTTCCTTTATTTTAGGTGTCAGTGGAGATATTATAATGACCCAGACTTCACTCTCCCACCATGTAAACCTTGGAGAGCCAGTTTCCATTTCCTGCAGATCCAGTCAGAATCTTAAATATAGTAATGCAATAAACTATTTGTCTTGGTTCCTGTGGGACTCACGCCAGAATATACAGGGCCTGATCAATAGATTTTCCAGTTTATTTCCTGGATGCTAGATAGACATAATGTCAGGGAGTCAGAGACAGATGTCACACTGAAAATCAGCAGGGTGAAGCCTGGGGACTTGGGAGTTTATTATTGTAAGCCCCATACATATTTCCCTCCCACAGTGATGTAATATGAACATAAACCCCTCTGCTTCGGTGATACAGCTGTCACATGTACTGCCTAAGGAAGCTAGTCAATAGATTTTCTCTACCAGGAAAACCCAAAATATATTAGAAAAAATCTACCAATTATCTTTTTACCCTGAGTTATTTTCTGATTAGGGTGTGAACAATGCTGCTTCTACATCTAATAGTTTAGTCAAATCATGTTTCATTTTCATAGAACTGTTTCCAATGGTCACATGCCTTCTTGTGATTGGAGAGTCCCTTGTTCATTCAAATCATTTATTCGTTCATTAAAGCATTTATTAAACACTGGCTAAATTTTAGCAAATTCTCTAGGCTACAGATAAGAAAAGGTTAATATTTGATAAAATTTTGATATTGCACATCCTCCAAAGGCCTGATTTAAAGTCCTGGTCTCCACTGTGACTGCTGTAGGTAAATGGTGGGATGTTTTAGATCTTCAGGCTGTTGAGGATAATCCCCTAAAGGTACTGTTGCAATACCTGCTGCCTATCTTCTGCTTCATGACGAAGAAATGAGGCATCTTGAACTGCCTCAGACAAATGTATCTATGATTTCAGGGATAGATCTTACTACACAGCTCCTGAAGTCTGATTGCATATGCCATAAACCAGACTTTTACAAACATTCTTGGTAACTTTCTTTTTCCTGAAGAAAACTTAAGTCTCAGTGAATCCAAAATCCCCATCAGCCCTTTTCTTCTTACCAATCAGATATGTCTTTCACCTAAGCTTCCTCTTTCTCCTGTACCTCTCCTCTGACTTCTGCACACTAGAGTACTATTTATCCTTCTCAATTTCCACCACAAAACCTCTTTGTTTAAAGAAGAATCTCAGGCCTGAGGGGATGAATCAGAGGAAAAGAGCACTTGATACTCTTGAAGAGGACCCAGGTCTCATCCCTAGTACCCACATGGTGGCTCAAAAACACATGTAATACCAGTTCCATGGGATCCAACATGCTCTTCTATCATATGTGAACAACACATACACAGATGATGCACACACACATACACACACAAACTATACATATATATGCATATATATAATTTTATGTACATAAGCGTTTTATCTATATATAATTATATTGATATAGGTTTTGCCTATATATTTGCCCATATATGCATATACATATGTATAGATATGTTTCTAATCATATGGGTACACACTTATATATTTATGTATAGGCAAAACATTTATGCATATAA
>CABHPP010138329.1:16449-32678 GCA_902168425.1 Peromyscus attwateri | reverse complement strand
GAGGGAGGGAGGGAGGGAGGGAGGGAGGGAGGGAGGGAGGGAGGAAGGAAGGAAGGAAGGAAGGAAGGAAGGAAGGAAGGAAGGAAGGAAGGGAGGCTAACAACAACAGCATATATGCAGAGGATCTAGCAATGACCCATGCAGACTCCATGATTGTCACTTAACTCTCTGTGAGCCCCTATGGCCATACTTATTTAATGTCTATGGGCCATGTTCTTGTGGTGTCCTTGACCCCTCTGGCTCCAAAAATTCCTCTTACCCCCTTTTCACTGGCTCCACAAGCTCCAAAGGGAGGGACCTGATGCAGATTTCCAATTTTGCCTCTGTCTCTGCCTAATGTTTAGCTGTGGATCTCTGCATCTGCTCCCATCAGCTGCTGGTGAAGGCCTCTCTGATGACTATGGGCTAGATACCAATCCATGAGTATATAAGAATATCATTAGGAATTATTTTATTGATTTTTTTTCTATAAAAGATCTTTAGACATTCAGAATCCACTTCAAGGCCATCCAGGCAGTGTCAGGCATCAGTTCCCTCCCCTGTTATGGGCCTCAAATTAGATCAGTCATTGGCTGGTCACTCCCACAAGTTTTGGGATTGTAGGATGGAGGCTTTGTGGCTGGGTTAGTGTCCCAGTCCCACCTTTGGAAGTCTTTCCTGAATAGAGAAAATGGCTGCTGGTTCAGGATCCAAATCCTCCATTACTTGGAGTCCTCTCTTGGGGACACCCTGGTAGAGTCCTGGGAGTTTCTGTTGCACCGTTTCCACATCACCCTCCTAAATGCCCTCCAGTTCCAGTTGTCTCTCCCCATAGTCTCCCTCCATCACCCCACCTGATTCCTCCTGTTCTCATTATCACTTACCCGAGTTCACTCACAAACCTATTCTATTTCCCCGTTAAAAGACAATGGTATATACTCACTTAAGGTGGATATTAGCTGTGAATTCAATGATAATAATGCTACAATCCACAGACCAGAGAAGCTAAGTAATAAGGAGGGCTCTAAGGGGCCATACATGAAAACTTGCTCTTTTTAAGGTGCAAGGTTGCTGCAGACCTGTGAAAGCCACCTGTGACTACTAAGAGTGAAAGTTAAACTGTGAATGTTATGACCTTAATTGCTACTGGGAAATAATACACAGACAAAAAAAAAAAAAAAAAAAAAAAAAAGCAGTGTGCAGGTGGAAAATATAAACATCTCACAACAAGAGGTGACTGAATAAACTGCACTGTTTCTGGATCTTTAGATTTCATTGTATTTACTCCACTTTCCTAGCAAAATTTTTATAGTTTTCACCTATAGGAGAGAATATGCTTTCTTGAGACTGGCTTATTTCAATTAAAATTATGTACTCCACTGCCATTCACTTTATACCCCTACCCAAGGTGCATTTTTTTTGTTCTTGTTGAAATATGTTTGATTGTTTATTAGCCAGTTTTTATACATTCAACCTTTCACTCCTATCAGCTAATGCCTTATCTTAAGTATCAGGAAAATAATCACAATAAATGTACTCAATCAGGGGTCTCTGTAGTATATATTTCCATTTTCTATGGATGTTAACAGAAGATGTTGGGCTACCCTGGGTAAGAGTTCCATTTACATCTTCTAATATCCATACCACCCTCTACAAAAGCTCCATTAATTTCCAATGCCACCAATGCTGTACACAGTTTGCATTTGCTGCGCTAATTTATGAGTATTTACTTTTTTATTTAAACAGACATTAAAAATGGTATTAGCTGAAAATTTTAATTAAGAATTTTTTATTTATTTTACATGCTAATTACAGATCCCCTTCTTTCCTCCTCCCACTTCTTCAGCCTCTGCTCCATTACCATGCCCCCCTATTCCCTCCTACAGGAAAGTAAAGCTTCCCATAGGGAGTCAGCAGAGCCTGGTACATTCAGGAGAGGCAGGTCCAATCTGCTCCCCCTGCTCCAAGCTTGTGAGAGGTGTCCCATCATAAGTAGTGGGCTCCAAAAAGCCTGGTGAGCTGAAATTTAATTATAGTTTTTATTTTATTTTTATTATAACACGACTGAGCTGCAAGCTTTCTCTCCACCGCCTGGCTTTCACCAGGCAGGAAAGCAATACACAACTGTTGGAAAAGAAGTCATTGGTTACCAGACCCAGGCAGAGACCCGTAAGTTATAGTTATGGTATCCTGGCAAGACATACTCACTAGTGCAACCATGCTATGCCTATAATGGGGAAAAACTACTGCTTTCTGGTTTGATTGGAGAGCTACACTAGCAGATGGAACTCATGACTTATATTGTAAACTTGGTCAAGAGTTCATGTCTGGGAAGGTCATGGTCTCTAGAATAGAATACTACTGTTGTTTTGTAATTATACACTCACTGTAGCTGTGGTTATCTGCATAAAATGTAACAAGGGTGGGTCTGTCACCATTTAATTATTCATAGGAGAGGATGGAATGTGACTCTGAAGGACTATGGACAGAAATGGGTGTGTGATAAGGGTAATAAGTTTTTCAGTGATTTCACAACTTATGAGGCCATATACCAGTAAATAATCTCCCTCCCATGCCCAGTCTAGAAACCACAAATAAACTCATTTTATTATCAAAGGGGTATTGTTGGCATGGAGAAGTGTTTAAGCAGGTAAGAGGGAGGACAAGAAGGAGTAATAGGGTATAAAAATAGCCACAACTCACTTTATATGTATATGAAATTATCAAAATTGTTAAGATACAAAAGCAAATAATGAGAACCTGAAATTTCAAGATATAGAAAAAACCATCTCAATTTGCAGAGAAAAGTAAATTTTATAAACACATGTAAAGAATCACACAGATGTATGCACATTCTCTCCACACACAGAAACTATAAAATCATGTAAATTATCTCTTCATTCTTTCTTGACATTCAGGTTTATGAGATCATGTCACATAGTCTAAATATATTTCACAAGATTTTCCCTGAATGGAAGGTACCAGGTGTGTAAAACTGATGAGTTTGCATAACCATTGAATCAAACACCAAAACCTCACATCTTAAAATACAATTTTTCACATTGGATAAAATGTCTTATTTGTGGTATTCATTCTCTCCAAATATAAACATATGTAAAAATTTTGTGAAAATATAATAAAAGTATATACAGTGTTATGATTGAAAGGTATTCAAAATGCCTAGACTATGGGTCATATATCACTAATTGATGAATAAACCAGAAATTGGACATAAATAAATAATTTTTTTTGTTTTTTTCTATTCAAACACATTAACCTCAAAAGAATGGTCCTAAAATCAAGACTCTTTTTGTCTTATTTATTTTTAGTAAATTATTTTCAAGATCAGGGATGTATCTCTGAAAGGTATTTCCCATGAAAGAATGAGACCCCGAGTTCCAGTTCTGAATACTATCATAATACTCAGGTTCAGCCAGGCAGTGGTGGTGCATGGCTTTGATCCCAGCACTCAGGAGGCAAAGATAGGCAGATCTCTGTGAGTTCCAGGCCAGCCTTGTCTACAGCAGGAGATCCAGGACAGGCACCAAAACTACACTGGGAAACCCTTTCTCAAAAAACCAAAAATAAATAAATAAATAAATAAATAAATAAATAAATAAATAAATAAATAATAAAATATATCTCAGGTTCAAACATGCTGGTCTATAACTCCAGCAATCAGGAAAAGAAACAAGCAGATCAAAGTGGTTCTCTGATGAGTTATTCTAGCCAAATGGAAAAATTCCACATTCAGCAGGAAATCCTATCCCAAAAAATAAAACTGAAGAATGATACAGGAGGAAGTTACAATCAGCTCCTGGGGTCTTCAATCCTACCTGTGAAGACCTTCTTACACAGACACATCACACACACACACACACACACACACACACACACACACACACACACATACACACACACACACACACACACACACACACACACACACACATCAAAGTTATTCTCAGATTTTAATGAGGGCAGGAAATGAAAGTGTCCAACTAACTGATTTTAAAATTATTTTTGTCTTTGGTTTTGCTTTTTGAGACAGGGTCTCACTATGTAGCCTTGACTGACCTGGGTCTTGCCATGTTGACCAAACTGGCTTTGAATTCTTGGAGATCCTTCTACCTCGGGATTCTAAGTGCTGGGTTTAGAAACATGAACCAACACACTTCACCAAATTTTAAATTCTTAATCATATTTATAGAATTATCTTTTTCCTGGTTATCTGTACTGTCATACACAACCCTTTATGAAAGTCCTCTCACTTTAGGCATGAAGATTCTTTTTTGTAATGCTCCTTCCATTTGAAGAAATACAAGAGACTATTCAGATTTCCTTTCATACTTAGGTAAAATATTTCTATAGTAATTCTCCTTTCCCAAGCCTCTGTCCATGCACCTACAAACAGTTCATTGATATTTTTTGATGAAATGCTGAACACACAGAGCTTCATCTAACTCCTTTAAATTGTGTAGTCGCAAAGGAGAATAGAAAAAATGGTATATTCCCCATGATTTCATTGTTAGTAGAAGAAACTTCATTTTGCTACTCATGATAATTGAAACATAAGTCCAGGACTCAATGGAAACTTAGGTTGCCAGGCATACTTTTACTGTTCCCACTTTCACTTTTTTTGATTGTATTAAATAGTAACTGTAACTACTCATCAAGAGTAGCAATTTTCATCAAACTATATCATACAGTTCACATAAATGCTTAAACAAGAAAAATACTTTATATTCAAGAGTAGTTTACTTACTCTAAAATATGGATAGCGAAATTAGCAACTAGGACATGAAGCAGTGAGTTTCAGCTCTCATATCCATGGGGTCAGGATTACACTATAGGCTGTAAGTTCAGACAATGCCTTATATGCACTTCCAACAATTATAATAATTTCCTCTGTACATCTAGGCTGAGATTTTCTCTGGATTGTAGTATATTGTAGGAAGATTGTCCTATTACAACACTACAGTCATTGTAGAGTATATATTGTGGAGCTAAAATGCAGTGAAGAGAGTTCAGAGGCAAGTAAGCTTCTGTACTCCAATTTTCCATGTAAATCTTAAGGCTGTCTGCATTTGTAAAACATTTTGAAGAAGATGGAGGCACTACCAGAAGCAGATGAAGCAGCCCAGTTTCACACTTCTGTTTCCCTGGGGGTTTTTGCTATGGTCTGTATCACTGTGGGAGGCCAGCTGCTACTCTGTTGACAGTAATAAGTTGCAACATCTTCAGGCTCCACATTGTTGATGCTGAGGGTGAAATCTGTCCCTGACCCACTGCCACTGAACCTGGAGGGGATCCCAGAGATGGACTGGGAAGCATACTTGATGAGAAGCCTTGGAGCCTCATTTGGTTTTTGCTGATACCAGTGTAAGCTTGTGCTAATACCCTGGCTGGCCTTGCAAGTCATGGTGACTCTTTCTCCTAGAGTCACAGACAGGGTGGCTGGAGACTGAGTCAGCACAACATCACCTCTGGAGGCTGAAGACATAGGAGAAATATTAGTCAGAACACACATTGCATTTAAAAGTCACTACTAAACTACTTTTTTAAAAAGATAAGATTATATTTGTATCAATATCTTTCAACAGGAAGTCAAATTCCATGTGATCCTGGTCTTCCTAATTTGTAAGAAAATTCTGTATGTAATTGACATCTCCACTTTCTGCCATGTCTAAAATCTCATACCTGAAACCCAGAAGAACAGAAGCCCAAGGAGCTGAGATGTGGACACCATCTTCCAGCTTTCCCTGTGTTTATGTGTGTCATGACACAGCCCAGAGAAAGACCTTCTTATAATATTCTAAGAGGCAGGAACACTAGAGGGAAGAAGCAGTTATGCAAATGATACTGACTTCATATATGTCCCAAAAAAGAACTGCTCAGGAGAGCAAGCTCTTGTGCCTTTGGGGAGTCCATCTCCCCCTTCTGGCTACCTGATGAGATGTTGAGATTTGAAAGAGACTTGTGTGCCGGGCGGTGGTGGCGCACGCCTTTAATCCCAGCACTCGGGAGGCAGAGGCAGGTGGATCTCTGTGAGTTCGAGGCCAGCCTGGTCTCCCAAGCGAGTTCCAGGAAAGGCGCAAAGCTACACAGAGAAACCCTGTCTCGAAAAACAAAAAAAAACAAAAAAAAGAAAGAGACTTGTGCATGTATCTCACATACATGGATGCAAAATTGGCACAGTCTAAGATAGTGTGTGGGATACACTCAATAGTTTGAAATTAAGAGCATCTCTTAATCATTGTCTTAGTTCAGGGTTATGTTGTTTTCCTTGATGTTTCTTCCAATATGTGCTGAATCCCATTTCACTGTCTAAACAGTCCATGAAGCATCAATATATATATAACTGAAGAGATATCATATTAATGAGATATCATGAACAAGAAAATATAAAGTCTGGATGTCATAGGAAGATGTATTTCTCCAGAGTTTGGAATGAAAACCTTATATAAGGTCATAATCTGCCACAGTTGACAATTTCAAAAGTCAGGATATCAAAATATTTGTTTAACACTGTCCAGATAAACTCTCAATATTGCTTCTTGTGTGTTTTACCACCAAGAGTGATACAGAGTTGTGCGAAAACATTTATGGAATGTTCAAACAAATATCTTACCTAGTACATCATTTTTTCATGGTACATAAAAGGCAGCAATTCTGATGCAGTTTAAATCAGAAGAGAAAATTTCACCAGGTCCTGTTTAAGAAAGGAGTATTCCTTGCACTTGGGCTATGTAAGCAAACCATAACATATTTTTTTATGTACAAACAATGTCGAAGCTTTTTCAAAGTCCTCAATATCCACAAAAACAGATTATCAAGATTCTAGAGGAAGAAAATAGGAGGAAATGGGAGCCCTGATTCGGTGTTGTGGGAGTGCAATAACTATAGAAACCAATGTGAAAAATTCCCAGACAGCTACAAATACCACATGACCTAGCTACGACTTTCGTGCGGGTGCACCTAAAGGCCTTTATAGCCTATGACAGATACAAATGCACATCCATGCATTTTGCTGGTCTATTCACAATAGCCAGGAAATGGAATCAACTTAGATGTTCAAAAGATAAATGGATAAATATAATGTTGTCCACTTGTGCAATGGAATTTTGTTCAGCTGTTGAGAAACATGAAATTATGATACTTTTGAGAAAATAGATGGAACTGTGAAAATTATATTAACTGAATCACTCCAGTCCCAGAATGATAAGTGACACATTACTCCCTCATATGTATATCATACCATCAAATTTTTCTGCTTCTCTGTTTAACTTTGACTACACCTACATGTAAAGAGCTAGAAAGGGATCTTCAGAGGGGGGAGGTCTTTGGGAGGGCACATTATACCACACATGCAATAGGAAATTAAAATGGGGGGATACTTTGAGAAGAAATGTTTGTTGTTGGTGTAAAAGTCTGAGAAAGAGGTGTGGAGGGAGGAGGGAATTGTTGGAGGAAGGAATAAGGGGGTGGTTTGGGGGAAAGCCTGTGGGGACTGGAGGAGGGAAGAGAGGGGAGTCTGTGGCCAGTATGTCCAATGAATAAAAAAAAATCTTTTTTTGTAATTTTTTTATTTAAAATTTTTTTCTTTCCTTTTACATACCAACCCCTGTTCCCCTTCCTTCCCCTTCTCCTGCTCCCCACCCCACCTCCCCCCAACCCACCTCCACCTCCTCCTCATAGAGGGTAAGACCTCCCTTGGGTAGTCAACACAAGCTGGTATACCAAGTTGGGGTGGACCTAGCCCCTCCCCCTTTCATCAAGGCTGAGTAAGGCATTGCACAATAGGGAATGGGCTCTAAAAAGCCAGTTTGTGTACCTGGAATAAATCCTGGTCCCATTTTCAGGGAACCCACAAATACATTAAACCATGCAGCTTTTACCCACATTCAGAGGGCCTAGTATGGTCCAATGTAGGCTACTCAACTGTCAGTCCAGAGTCCATGGGATCCCACTATCTTGGGTCAGCTATCTCTGTGGGTTTTTTTTCCTTCATAATCTTGACCCACACCATTCCTTCTATAATCCTCCTTCTCTCTCTTCAACTGAACTCCAGGATCTTGGCCAAATGCTTGGCTTTGTGAATCTGCATCTGTTTCCATCAGTCACTGGATGTGGGTTCTATGATGACAATTAGGGTAGACACCAATACAAATTAAATGGGCTGAGAAAGAATAAAAAAAATTCTTAAAAAAAATTAAAAAGATATTTTACTATCCAGAAAAGGAAAATAAATTATACTAGTAAATCATACTTGATGAACATTTTTAGAACAATGAGTCACTCGTTATAATGGAATATCTGATGACTAGCATTATGCAGGCATTCAATACAAGGAACCAATGTGTGTTATCACCATACTTTTCATTAACTATCAGTACAAAGATAATAATGTAAAACAACTTAAACAGAATATCAGGGTTTAAGCTGACACCAAAAAGCATCAAAATACAGTCATACAAGGATAAACTAAAGTGTCACAGATAATGCCTCATTTTGTAGTTGGAAGTTTTCCTGTGTCCTGCCCAGTTGTGCGGCTACTCAGACCCAATTAAACACACAGAGGCTTATATGGCTTAATAACTGCATGGCCTATGGCAGGCCTCTTACTAACTAGCTTGTATATCTTAAATTAACCCATTTCTATTAATCCATGTTCTACCATGTGTTCTGTGGCTTACCGGTCAGCTGGCATGTTGTTCCTTGGGTGGCAGGCTGGCATCACCTCAGCTCTGCCTTTCTTCTTCCTCTTTCTCTCCTTTCCTGCCTGCCTCTAAACTGCCTTATCATAGGCCGAACCAGCTTATTTATTAACCAATGGGAAAAACATATATTCACAGTGTACAGAAAGACATCCCCTAGCACTTCCCCTTTTCGATCTCATCAAAAGGGAAGGTTTTAGCTTTAATATAGTAAAACTATATATAGCAAACAGGTATCAAGCAAGAATTTTAGTTACAACATCTAGTATGTTTATTGGGAAAATTAAAGACAATATTTTATCATCTGTTCTATAGTTGCAAGTCTAAAGTTTCATATCTAATTTATCTTTTATAATAACCAAGGAGAATTATAACTATTTAGTCTTCAACTACATCAAAGACCCCAGAAGGATATAATATTACCTAAGTAAACAAGAAGAGCATTGTAAGCAACTTCCAAAAATCTAGAATGACAGAGATAGCTGGCTGTCTCGGTAGTCACCCAAAGTTCCTCTGTAATGTTGGGGCATCCATCTTCAGCCTATAGGATCTAGAGTCTCTCAGTCACTTTTCCCTGTGTCCTGTAGAATGTCTGGCAGTCTCCTCTGTGAAGTAGAATCCTGAAAGACCATCTTGTCCTGTTTTGGCAAAGTTCAGTGGTAATTTTTCCATGGGTCCTGCACATCTAGTCGTTTTAACATTTTGTCAAGCAGTCTAGGCAAGAACAGTTTTTTGCCCAAATGGCTAACTTTTGCCATAAGGAAAGCAAACTCCATATGGAGTGTCTTCAGTGCTCATCTTCCTCTTTGAAGTAAATCAGTGCTGCCCTGAGCAGATGTGTCTCACTGTCCAGAAAGTCTAAGTTTTTAAAACATTTCAAATGCCATATTCTGTAGTTCTCTGGGGTGTTTGACAATCGCCTACCTAATTGAAATATATCTATGTTTAACTAGAAAACTTAACTAAAATGACTATAAGTTTAATTATCCTAGATGACTATTAATCTGTATTTCTTAATTATATATTGCAATTATGAGCTATACAAATATAATACCTTAAACAAGAGTAGAAAAATATATACACAGTGTAACAAAATTAACTTTAAATTTGTAATAAACTAAAATCAATAGCAATGTAAAACATTCAAAGAAGTTGCTGCTCTTTAAAAGTAGATTAACTAATCTATCCTTTTATCCTATAATATCTATATCCCCTTTTCTTCTTTAGAAGAAGATTGCATTTTAATCAACTTCCTTTAAATAAAAAATAAACATTTTAAACAATATTTTGGGAATTCGTGCATAGTTTTTCATATCACTTCCTGCTGATCAGGGGCACTGGCACACTTATGGGGATCCTGAGAAAATTCGAGATAATGTTCAAGTCCTGGAAGCCTGGCTATAACTTAGGTTGATAAATACCATCTGTTAAAGTTCAGGAGGTCTTGCTTGATCAAATCTGATCTATGTTAACCTAGAATGAATCTTTAGCCTCTTGCTTCCTGTGGAAACAAAAACAGAGCCTCCTTTCCAAAGCAACACAAACTTAAATCGAAGTTTTAAAATCAAGACACCTTTAAAATATATATATATTGGTTTAACTTAGCAGCCTTTTCAATCAAATGTCTTTCTGCAGTCAAAAATCCCAAAGACAACATAATCCAGATTCTCTTGTGTAATATCCATCTTTATGTGGCTTATTATATTTTTATATATTATTTTATTTTTAAGACTTTTATTTTTATGACTATATATACCCTTTCTCTTCTCTCTTTCAAGCCTATGTACCATTTTACACACAATGTAAACTGTTTACAATTTTTTCCATCTGAATTTGTCTTTTGTGTATCTATAATACTCTGACCATTGCAAACTGCAGCATGATTAAGGATGAAGCTGCGCCCTGGCTGCTGACGAAACCCACCTCAGCTTCCCCACATGGTGGAGGTACTCAGGAGAGTCACGCTTACCCTGCCAACTCTGGGGTCCATGCTGCCGCCACGAAGCATGCAGCTGGCACATAAACCCATTATTATTATTATTATTATTATTATTATTATTTTGTCTTTAATAGCAATAGCTAAATCTACCACACAGTGCAATGTGCAGCTTGGAGACACGTCAGTGTATTATGGCAGGAATCTGCCATGCTGTGCTCAAGCCCACATGCCACAAACCCACCATGGCCAGGGGACACATCACTGTAATGGGCCTGCCATGAGTAACATGAAGTAGGAAGGTGCTCTTAGCTACATTTATAACTTCTTCTTAAGCTCTCTCAGGTTTTAGGTGGAAACTCTTGCCACCACATCTGGGCCCCATTTGTAGTCAGAAATTTTTCTGGGTCCTGTCTGTCCTGCAGGCGCTCTGACCCAAGTAAACACACAGAGTCTTATATAGCTTAATAACTATATAGCCAATGGCAGGCCTCTTGCTAGATAGCTTGTATATCTTAAATTAAACCATTTTAATTAATCCATATTTTGCCACATGTTCTATGGCATACTGGTCTGCTGGTATGTTGTTCCTTGGGAGGCAGGCGGGTGGCACCTCAGCTCTGCCTTTCTTTTTCCTCTCTCTCTCCTTTCCCACCTGCCTCTAAGCTGCCTTGCAATAGGCCAAAGCAGCTGATTTATTAACCAGTGGGAACAACATATATTCACAGCATACAGAAAGATGTCCCCCAGCATCATTTTATTCTTTTTTCCTTTAATGAAAATAGATTTTCCCCATAAAACATATCATGATTATGGTTCCCCCTCATCTGCTCCTCTCAGCCCTTCCCCACCTTCCCTCCCATCTGGATCCACTCCCTCAGTTTCTTATTAGAAAAGAAACAGGCTTCTTTCTAAAATAATAAAATATAGTATAATATAATATAATAAGTTAAAAACCTATTAACACTCCAG
Organism: Peromyscus attwateri; assembly: GCA_902168425.1. NCBI lineage: Eukaryota > Metazoa > Chordata > Mammalia > Rodentia > Cricetidae > Peromyscus > Peromyscus attwateri. The sequence goes on along the minus strand of CABHPP010138329.1, from coordinate 21,074 downwards.
AATTGGAAAAAAGAGATAGAAAAATGCTGCTATAAGGCCAGTTTTCAGCAGCTCAGAAACTGAAGAGAAAGTGTGAAATCAGGATTGATCACACAACTGACTTTTTTATTAGAGGGAATAAGATTAATTCTCTGGGACCAGAGAAAAAGGGGAACACACATACACAAACAAACACACACACACACACACACAAACACACACACACACACACACACACACACACACACACACACACACATCTTCAAGATATCAAAGTCTCTTTTATTTTTTTCCCTTACCTCTTTCCTATTGGTTCCCTTGTATCTCTTTCCTTATGTAAACTCTTTTTGGAGATGTAAGGCTTTATTTGACTTACACGTCAGTTCATCATTGACAGAGGTCAAGGGAGGAACTCAAGCAGGGAAGGGACTTGGAAGCATGAACTGAAGAAGAGGCAATGAAGGAATGCTGCTTACTGGCTTGCTCACCATGGCATGCTCTGTCTGCTTTCTTGAATAACCCAAGACCACCAGGCAGAGGTGGCCCCACCCACAATAATCTGGATTCTTCCACATCAATCACTAAGCAAGAAAATGTGCCCACAGACTTTGCTATAGGCCAGTATACTTTTTTAGACTCAGTCTTCTCCCTCTGCTGCTGTGATATATTCAGAGTGTAGTGAGACATCCCCTTCCTACATTCCATCTTAAAAATGGTTTATATGTCTTGTTTTTTAGTTGTTGTTGTTGTTGTTGTTGTTGTTGTTGTTGTTGTTTGGTTCAATCCTGAAAGTTCATGGTTCACTTCCCATCACAAACATTAAAGAGCAACTCGTTTTTCTCTGCAACTTTTAGATGCCAGTGATGGGGGAGTGGCAAGACTCTCTTGTCCTCTGAATATTTTGTCCTTTACTTTAACTGACCAGAGTTGGACCATTTTCATGTTCATAGGGTACTAGGTTTCCTATAATCGTGGAATATGTCTTCTCTCAAACACACATTTAGCATAAAATATAGGACAAATAAAAAAATACAATAAATTGTATTCTATGTCTTTTTCCAATCCGTACATTTCACTAAGACAGAATTATTTTAGTCTTGATAACTGCTGGGCCCTCAAACCTTAGTAAGGCGAGTCTATGTAAATTATAGCTGCTCAATAAATGTCTATTTGTATGCTGCATGAATAATTTACCAACAATAAACCAGGAACTTAATTATATTTTGTCATTTGACCAATGAAGTAGTAGTGTGAAACCTTTAGGCATAAAGTGGATTCTAATATCGAGATAAGTTTCTTTGTGTGAAGGGCAAAATCAGACAATGGCACCAAAGTTTGCTCATTACTTGGGTGATACAATTGGTTGTATAGAAATATTTTATCCTGGTGTCCATGCCTTCCCAAGAAGTGATACAATTAGATGGTCTCCACATTGCAGATCATGAGTGTAAAGGGTTCTTGGAAACCTACCACTGAGATGTGTGCAAACTTGTTCCCTAGATTTCCTGTGATGATGTATAATAAACATTGCCTCCAAATTGGGATGATACAAACAGTCCAACAAATGAGATAACTAGTTCATCTAAATGAGTTTCTGAGAAGTCGCTTACAGAGTAATGGAAGAGTTGCTTTCCTCCTATTCAGAGACTTGGCTCAGTTTTCATGCTAAGCTCCTCTTTTGCATAGTTTTAGCTCCATAAGAAAATTCAAGCAAACCTGTGCTTATGTCACCACCTAATGTCAAAGCAGCAGAAGTGCCTGTAGGGGACATAACAGACCCAAGCAAAGTCATATATTCATGTGGACTCAGTACCGGTTCACAGCAGGGGTGCTGCTGACCTTGTAACCTGCTATCACTCTGGGAAAACTCTGGGAAAAATGGCTTTATCTGGTACATTCTTGCATGCATAACAATTCAGTGTTGGCCTGACACATGATGGGGTCTGAGGTATGATGTTAATTAGTCTTATTAAATAAAAATCCCAGAGACAGATATTAGAGTAAAAGCTGAAAGATCAGAGGAACAGAGCAACTGCCACAAACTTCTTACCTCTATGAATCCTCAGACTGAATGGGGCTGAGATCTAGTCTCCACATGTCTTATATTCCTTTCTCCAACTCCTTTGTGCTGGGATTAAAGGCATGCACCACCACCACCTGTCTCTGTTTCTCTTTTAGTCTGGTTCAATTCCTTGTAGCCCAGGGTGTCCTTGTACTCCTAATCTTCTTCTTCCTCCCAAGTGCTGGGATTAAAGTTGTGTGCCACCACTGCATGATCTCTTTGCTTAACTAGAGGCAAGCCTTGCCTCTCATCTCCAGGCAGGCTTTATTTGTCAGAACAAAAACAAAACATCATGTAACAGGGGTTACTCTATGATTTGGGTACAAATCTCACTACCTCATCCCTGAAGCCAGCATGGAGATATTTTATTCCAGGACATTAGGGATGTGGCTTGAGATCTGTTTTTAACAAGGAAACCTGGTTTCTCCTGAAACTAGTTTAGCAGTTGATGATGATTCTGTCCCCAATGTGAAAGATCATCATAGCTTGAAACTGTACTATAACCCTGTGTTAGTTAAGAATTCAGTAAAAATGAAAAAAAACCAATAAAAGTACAGAATTTATTTAAGACATACAGGTATATTCACAGGATGATTTTCAAAGGAAATGTGTGTGTGTTAAGTATCAGTTTTCCTCAAATACAGATCTCAGAATTACATGGGTAGTAGGAAGAATAGCCCTGAGATCTCTGTCACCTTCCATGAGAAGGAAACTCAGGGAATCATTTTTCCTGTTCTTCTCAGAGATAAAGAATATCAGGAAGCACAGAATTGAGATTCAGACCCTGTTTTGTGTTTAGAGCCCTAAGCTATAACCCAAACCCCGTGTCCTCCTCACAGGAACTGATATTAGCAACAGACTTCAATTTTTATTTTTTATTTTTTTTAGTTGGAAACTTCTTTATTTATACTTAAACAGAATTTTTCTTACCAGGGTTATATGAACAGTTTGATTGTTGGTTCCTATTTTTAATTTTTAAGAAATACATCATGTTTTAAGGAATACACAATAATCATCATGAAAACCCCCATTGGTCCCCTTTATACTTTCCCAAATACACTTTCCAACCTCCTACATAACCTTATTCTAGACATAAAGTTCATCCTTTTTGCAGGCCTACATAAATATTGAGCCAGACATACTCTGCTCTTGTAGCATTTACGTCAGCTGACAGCTGCCTGTGATTACAAAGTTAAAAAGTAATAGACCTGGGTAAAATACTTTGAGGACAGCAATATTTAAACCCAAGCAATTCTTTTACATCTACAAGATACGCTTTTATACAATTTCCTTTTCCACAAGAGGGTCTCATGTCTCACTCTCTCTAAAAATGCAAACTTTGATAAGGCACTGTTTTTCCATCCCACTATACCAAATTTCTTCCACCAATATAAGTTCCTATGTGTGGTAAAGATAAATCTATCCATCTCAGATTTTGCATTGCATTTTTCCTCTTAGAGCATATCAGATCCTATCATTGATTCTACATGTTTGATTTCTAGAAAACTTACTTTTAACTGTTGGCACTATGTGTATTCCTGAGGCTTTTTCCCTATTCTGTGTATGCATGCCCTATTCACCTTTCCAGAACTGTGAGGCATTGTTAATGTTCCAAGCATTGTATTCTCATATATACCTTTCTCTGTCCATTGAGTCAGAAAAGGTCTCAGGATTAGGAGTTAGAGTTAGTAATTCCTCCTGTTGGCTTGCCTAGTCCAGCATCTATATGATGGTTTTTGCTTTATCTTACTACATTTTATTTGGTCATGGTTGGTTGGTATCTTTTAGAAGCCTGGTTTTTTTTTCCTAATAAGAGACAAAACAGGAATGGACCTAAAGGGGAGAATAAGTGGAGGGGACCTGGGATGAGTAGAGCAATTGGAAACTGTAATCAAGGTATATTGTATGAGAAAATAATCTATTTTCAATAAAAGGAAATAAATGAAAACAAAATGGATGTGGTTCCTGGGTTACAATTTTTAAAGAACAGTAGTAAAGTCATTTTGAAGGATAGTGATACCTTAGAAAATAGCAATAACACCTTGCATTGGTGTACTTAATAGCATTAATGATCTTAGGAATTTAAATTAGAGAAAGACATATGCATGTGTTTACCACAGTAAGCAAACTTTAACTTATTAGATATTTCAATCCTATTTGTAACTTATTTTACAAGAATTTTTTTTCAAATATATTTTAAAACATCTAATCTACTGGTGAAATTTTGCTATTATGAATGGAAAAAATATACACCAGGAAGCTCTTATAATTTGTAATTTTTCTTCACTAAATTATGCAAATATTTAAAAATGATCAGTGGAATAAAATCATTTTTGATCAATTCATTATCAAATATTATAGAGTAATTTATTATAATAATGTCATAGAGCAGATGTTTTTGGTAATGGAATCATTTGTACAATTAATTCATCTGAGATAATTGAGTTTCAAAAATGTGTTTGGTAATTTTTTTTTTTTGAATTTATTTTATTTTACAATATAATTCAACTTTACATATCAGCCATAGATTCCCCCTTTCTCCCTCCTCCCGTCCCGCCCCCCTCCCCCCGGCCCACCCCCCATT
>CABHPP010138329.1:0-16349 GCA_902168425.1 Peromyscus attwateri | reverse complement strand
GGTCTCTACTAAGCCCCAGGTTTCAAACAGTCAGTTCATGTACTGAGCACAGGGCCCGGACCAACTGCCTGTATGCCTCTTAAACAGATCAAGCCAATCAACTGTCTCCCCCATTCAAAGGGCCTGATCCAGTTGGGGGCCCCTCAGCCATTGGTTCACAGTTCATGTGTTTCTATTCGTTTGGCCATTTGTCCCTGTATTCCATCCATCCCTGGTCCCAACAACTCTTGCTCACATAAACCCTCCTCCTTCTTGCCAATTGGACTCCCGGAGCTCCACCCAGGGCCTGACTGTGGATATCTGCATCTAGTTCCCTCTGTCACTGGATGGGGTTTCCAGCACGACAATTAGGGTGTTTGGCCATCTTATCACCAGGGTAGGTCAAATCGGGCTATTTCTCGACCATTGCCAGCAGTTTATTGTGGGGGCATCCCTGTGGACCTCTGTGGGCCTCTCCAGCACTTTGCTTCTTCCTGTTCTCATGTGGTCTTCATTTATCATGAACATTCCTTATGTTTCCTCTCTGTTCTTGATCCAGTTGGGATCTCCTGCTTCCCCAAGTTCTCTTTCTCTCACACCTCACCCCTCGTTACCCCCACTCACGTCCAGATTGTTCATGTAGATCTCATCCATTTCTCTGTCATTGGGCGATCCCCGTGTCTTTCTTGGGGTCCTATTATCCAGGTAGCCTCCCTGGTGTTGTGAGTAGCTGTCCAGTCATCCTTGTTCCACAACTAGTATTCTCCTATGAGTGGGTACATACCATGTTTGTCTTTCTGAGTCTGGGTTACCTCACTCAGGAGGATTTTTTCTAGATCCCTCCATTTGCCTGCAAACCTCATGATGTCATTGTTTTTCTCTGCTGAGTAGTATTCCATTGTATATATGTACCACAGTTTGTTTATCCATTCTTCGGTTGAAGGGCATCTAGGTTGTTTCCAGGTTCTGGCTATTACAAATAATGCTGATATGAACATAGCTGAGCAAGTGCCCTTGTGGTATGATTGAGCATTCCTTGGGTATATGCCCAAGAGTGGTATAGCTGGATCTTGGGGGAGATTGATTCCCAATTTTCTAAGAAAGCGCCATATTGATTTCCACAGTGGCTGTACCAGCTTGCATTTCCACCAGCAGTGGAGGAGAGTTCCCCTAGCTCCACATCCTCTCCAGCACCTCTCTGTCACCTTCCATGAGAAGGAAACTCAGGGAATCATTTTTCCTGTTCTTCTCAGAGATAAAGAATATCAGGAAGCACAGAATTGAGATTCAGACCCTGTTTTGTGTTTAGAGCCCTAAGCTATAACCCAAACCCCGTGTCCTCCTCACAGGAACTGATATTAGCAACAGACTTCAATTTTTAAAAAAATAGATTAAAAACTCAAATAATGTTTCCTGGAACACAAAAACTTACAAAGTTAAGAAGTTGTGTGAGGTTCAGGGACCATCATAGAAAAGGGGAAGAAACACTGTAAGATCCAAAGCTGAGGGAGAAACAGAACAAAACAGAGTCTATGGACATCTCAGTACTCCTTCTTTGATGAACTCACAGCAGCTTTGGCTGTCTGGATATGGCCTGCACAAGATTAAGCCAATCAACACTGAAGCATAGAGGGGGTGGAGCTCATCAGCCTGCACCAAGAGCTGATGAGCTATTATTGATAGTTGATGGCTTCTAAATGTGAGAGAGACATTTTCTCTAAGAGTGTTGTCTCTAATGATTTGAAAATGCTCCCTCCAGTGGATGTTCCTACATCTGTTCACTTCAATTTTCTGTGTAAATCTCAAGGCTGTCTGCCTCTGTAAAACACTTTGAATAAGGTAGAGGAACCACCACCCTCATTGAACTCAGTGTACACAGTATATTTATATATGGAGATGAAGCGGGAGGGTGGTGAAGAATGAGTAGTAGATTTGGTAGGATTTAGAAAAAGAGTAGGCTGGATGAGAATAATTGGAAGCATAAATGAAATTCTCAATTACAAAAATATTCCATTTTGAAAAATTCTGTAGTTGAACCATAGTCAACTGCATGGTATTCATTTAAGGAACATCTCTCTAGCTTGATAATCATGAAATATAAAGAACAGATTAAACATATTCCAAACTATAAATTTATGGCTAATCAAGAGTTAATGAATCATTGTCAGATAATAAATATAAAGGGAACCATAATTAACAATTTTTATTTTAATTTTAACAATTGTGTGGGAAATTGATTCTTAACTCTCTGGAAAAACTTCACTGAGAACAAAGTGAGTGAATATAGGAAAAATAGAACATTCAATTATGTGTGTATTCTGAAGTGAAAATGTAGTAAAGAGAGGTCAGAGGCAAGAAAGCTTGCCAGGACTCTTCACTTCAATTTTCTATGTAAATCTCAAGGCTGTCTGGATCTGTAAAACACTTTGAAGAGGGTAGAGGAACCAACAGAAGCAGCTGAAAGAGCCCAGCCTCACACCTGCTTCTCTGGGGGTTTTTGCTATGGTCTGTATCACTGTGGGAGGCCAGTTGTAGCTTTGTTGACAGAAATAAGTTGCAACATCTTCAGGCTCCACATTGTTGATGCTGAGGGTGAAATCTGTCCCTGACCCACTGCCACTGAACCTGGAGGGAATCCCAGAGACAGTACTAGAAGCATACTGGATGAGAAGCCTTGGAGCCTCATTTGGTTTATGCTGATACCAGTGTAAGCTTGTGCTAATACCCTGGCTGGCCTTGCAGGCCAAGGTGACTCTTTCTCCTGGAGTCACAGACAGGGTGGCTGGAGACTGAGTCAGCACAATGTCACCTCTGGAGGCTGAAAACATAGGAGAAATATTAGTACATAACAACATTGCATATAAAAGTCATTTCTAAACTACTTTTAAAAAAATTATTTTATTGTATCAATAGGGTCAAACAGGAAGCCAAATTCCATGTGAGGCTGTGCTTCCCAATGATGTAACAAAATTCTGTATTTAATTAACATCTCCACTTTCTGCCATGTCTAAAATCTCATACCTGAAACCCAGAAGAACAGAAGCCCAAGGAGCTGAGATGTGGACACCATCTTCCAGCTTTCCCTGTGTTTATGTGTGTCATGACACAGCCCAGAGAAAGACCTTTTATAATATTCTAAGAGGCAAGAACATAGAAAGAAGAAGCACTTATGCAAATGATACTGAGTTCATATATGCCCCAATAAAGAACTGCTCAGGAGAGCAAACTCTTGTGCCTTTGGGGAGTCTATCTCCCCCTTCTGGTTACCTGACGAGATGTTGAGATTGAAAGAGACTTGTGCATGTATCTCACATACATGGATGCAAAATCAGCACAGTCTAAGAAAGTGTCTGGGATACACTCAGTACTTTGAAATTAAGAGCATCTCTTAACCGTTGTCTTAGTTCAGGGTTATGTTGTTTTCCTTGATGTTTCTTACAATATGGGCTGAATCCCATTTCACTGTCTAAACAGTCCATGAATCACCACAACATCTGTTACTAAAGAGATATCATATTAATAGTTATCATGGACAAGAAAATAGAAAGTCTGGATGTCATAGGAAGATGCATTTCTCCAGAGGGTGGAATGAAAATGTTATTAAATTTCACTATGAAACATCTGAATATCGAAATATTTGTTTAGCACTGTCCAGATAAACTCTCAATATTGCTTCTTGTGTGTTTTACCACCAAAAGTGATACAGGGTTATGGGGAAACATTTATGGAATGTTCAAACAAATAGCTTACCTAGTACATGATTTTTCGTGCTACGTAAAAGGCAACAATTCTGAATCAGTTTAAATCAGGAGAGAAAATTTCATCAGGTCCATTTGAAGAAAGAATATTCCTTTCACTTGGGCTATGTAAGCAAGCCATAGCATATTTCTTTTTATGTACCATGTCTCAGCTTTTTGAAAGTCTCAATATCCACAAAACAGACTATCAAGATTCTAGAGGGATGAAAGTGGGGGGAAAGGGAGCCCTGATTCAGTGTTGTGGGAGTGCAATAACTATAGAAAGCAATGTGAAATTTCCTCAGACAGCTACAAATACCACATGACCTAGCTATGCCTTTCCTGTGGGTGTACCTAAAGGACTGTATAGCCTATAACAGATATAAATGCACATCCACACATTTTGCTGGTTGTGGAGGCCCAAATACCCAGGGTCAGAGTATCTCACCTTGCTTTACCCAGCAGCGCTGCATAATGAGATGATTTCCACACAGAGATGCTTACCAGGTGTTTGGAAGTGTCTACACTTGGATGAATGGTGTGCTTTGATCTTGAAAGTGCATGTCTTTTCTGCCTCCCATTGGAATGTTATAAAAAGCCTTGTGAAAAAAAACTTGGAGGCTGTTGAGTATTGATCCAGACTCTCCTGAAACTATCCTGTGTTTCTGTCTTTCCTCTTCTTGACTAGGTCTCCCTTTCTATCTAATATTTTCTAATTCCTCTCTCCTCCTTCTAAGAACCCTAGAATAGGTGACAAATGTGGGAGCAGGACTCTTTCAGATCTCCACAGCTGGTGTGTGCACAATAGCTAGGAAATGAAATTAACGTAGATGTTCACAACAAGATGAATGGATAAAAAAATGTTGTACATTTGTGCAATGGAATTTTGTTCAGATATAAAAAAAAACATGAAACTATGAAAGTTTTGAGAAAATGGATGGAACTGGAAAAATTATATTGACTGAATCAGTCCAGTCCCAGAATGATAAGTGACATATTACTCACTCATTTGTAAATCATATCATCAAATTTTTTCACTTTTATGTTTAATTTTGACTGCATCTATATATAAGGAGCTAGAAAGGGATCCACAGATAGGGCAGGTCTTTCAGAGGGGACATATTATAACATGTGTATTAGTAAATTAAAATGGGGGGATGCTTTGAGAAGAAATGTTTGTCTGTGGTTGGTGTGAGAGGTTGAAAAAGAGGAGGGTTAAATATATTAAGATTATTTTACTATCTCAAAAAGAAAAATAAATCAGACTAGTAAATCATACTTAATGAGCATATTTAGGACAATGAGTCATTCATTATAATAGAATATCTGTTGACTAGCATTATGCAGGCATTCCATACAAGGAACAGAAGTGTGTAATCACCACACTTTCCATTAATTAGCAATACACAAGATTGTGATGTGAAACAACTTAAATAGAATATCAGGGTTTAAGCTGACACCAAAAAACATCAAAATACACTCATACATGGATAAACTAATGTATCACAGACAATGCCTCAGTTCGTTCTGTTTCCTTTTTTTCTCTTATTGAAAATAGATTTTTCCCAACATAATACATTCTGATTATAGTTCCCCGTCATCTACTCCCCCCAGCCCTTTCCCACCTGACCTCCCATCTGAATCCACCCCCTTTCAGTCTATTATTAGAAAAGGAACAGGCTTCTTTCTATAATAATATAATATATTAAGATAAAAAAAACACTCCAGAATTTGATAAAACAGATAGAAAAGTGTTGCTGTGTGCCATCTTACATCAGCTCAGGAAGTGAAGAGAAGTTGGGAGTAGGATTGATCACACAACTGACTTTTTATCTGAGGGAGTAAAACTTAATTCTCTGGGGCCAGAGAAATAGGGAAAAGCACAACCCACACACATCTTCAACATGTCAAGTTCTCTCGTATTTTTTCTTTACCTCTTTCCTGTTGTTTTCCCTCTATCTCTTTCCTCATATCTTCATTCTGACTCCTCCCTTCTTCCTTCCTCTCGCCCCCCTACAGTTTGTATATCCCAGCAAATTCTTTCAGGCAACATAAAAATTACAATGAGTTTACATTATATTTTTCAAGTGAATGATCACAATGAATATAAGTAAAAACAGCATGTTCTCCAATACCCCAATATATAGCTAAAGATTTTACATTTTATAGGTATTAAACAAATTATTTCCTAGGTCACACATAAATTTCTGTCTAAGCAACTTCTTATAGATTAACAAAGTGTGAGAAAATAAGATGATTTTCTCAAAAGTTCTTTAACTGGCAGGATGTATTTTTGCTGTTAAAAAGAAAGGATCTATCAGTTTATTATTTGTCTCAAAAGGTATTCTCATAAAAAATAATAAAAGATTCACAAATCTAAACTTTTTTGGAGAGGCATGTCTTTATTTGGCTTGCATGTCAGTTCATCGTTGAAAGAAGTCAAGGCAGCAACTCTAGCAGGGCAGGAACTTGGAAGCATGAACTGAAGAAGAGGCCATGAAGGAATACTACTTAATGGCTTGCTTACCATGACTTGCTCAGTCTGCTTTCTTGAATAACCCAAGACTGGCAACCAGAGTTGACCCCACCCACAATAGTTTAGATTCTCCCACATCAATCACTAAGAAAGAAAATGTGCGCACAGACTTTGCTATGGGCCAGTATACTTCTTTAGACTCAGTCTTCTCCCTCTGCTGCTGTGATATATTCAGAGCATAGTTAGAAGTTTCCCTTCTTACATTCCAATTAAAAATGGTTTCTTTGTTTTGTTTTTTAGTTGTTGGTTTTCTTTTTCTTTTTTCTTTTTGGTTCATTCCTGAAAGTTCCTGATTCTCCTGCCATCACACACATTAAAGAGCATCTTCTTTCTCTCTACAGCTTTTAGATGCCAATGATGTTTGAGTGGCACCACTCTACTGTCCTCTATTTTGTCCTTTACTTTAACTGAGCAAGTTGGACCATTTTCATGTTCACAGGGTACCTGCTCTCCTATATTCATGGAATATGTCTTCCCTCAAAGATATGTTCAGCTTATAATATATGTCTAATTAAATATACAATAAATTTTTTTCTATATCTACTTCCATTCCATACTTTTTAGTAAGAGAGAACTATTTTAATCTTAATAACTGCTGGGTTCTCAAATATTAGTAAGTTGGGTCTATATAAATTCTAATGGTTCAGTCAATGTCTATACATATGCTGCATGAATAATTTACCAAGAATAAACCAGGAACTTAATTATATTTTGTCATTTGACCAATGAAGTAGTAGCGTGAGCCCTTTAGGCATAAAGTGAATTCTAATATCATTGAGATAAGTTTGTTTATTTGAGGACAAAATCAGACAATGGCACCTGAGTTTGCTCATTACTTGAGTGATACAAGCAGTAGTTTAGAAATATAATGCTGGTGTCCATGCCTTCACAAGAAGTTATAAGAGTGGATGGTCTCCCCATTACAGATGATGAGTGTAAAGGGTTCTTGGAAAACTGCCACTGAGATGTGGGCAAACTTGTTCCCTAGGTTTCCTGTGATGATGCAATAATAAACATTGGCCTCCAAGTTGGGATGATACAAACATTCCAACAAATGAGGTAACTAGTCCATCTAAATGAGTTTCTGAGAAGTCACTTACAGAGTAATGGAAGAGTTGCTTTCCTCCTATTCAGAGACTTGGCTCAGTTTTCATGCTAAGCTCCTCTTTTGCAGTTTTAGCGCCATAATAAAATTAAATCAAACCTGTGCCTGTGTCACCACCTAATGTCACAGCAGCAGAAGTGCCTGCAGGGTGACATAACAGACCCAAGCAAAGTCATATATTCATGTGGACTCGGTCCCCGTCACATGAGTGGTGCTACTGCCCTTGTAACCTGCTATCACTCTGGAAAAATGGCTTTATTTGGTACAGTCTGGCATGCAGGTACTCCTGTCTCCTCTTTGGGGGAGCTGATATTAGCAACAGACTTAAAAATTTAAATTAAAATTAAAATAAAATTAAAATTCAAATAAGGTTTCTATGGAACACAAAAGCTTACAAAGTCAAAAAGTTGTCTAAGGATCAGGGACCATCATAGAAAAGGGGTAGAAACACTGAAAGATCCAAAGCTGAGGGAGAAACAGAACAAAACAGAGTCTATGGACATCTCGGGACTCCTTCTTTGATGAACTTACAGCAGCTGTGACTGTCTGGATAAGATCTGCACAAGATTAATCCATCAACACTGAAGCATGGAGGAGGAGGAGCTCATCAGCCTGCACCACTAGCTGATGAGCTATTATTGATAGTTGATGGCTTCTGAGGGTGAGAGAGACAGTTTTCTCTAAGACTGTTGTCTCTAATGATTTGAAAATGCTCCCTCCAGTGGATGTTCCTACATCCATGAATATATCGTCCACCCACATTGAACTCAGTGTACAAGGTATAATTTATATTGGAGATGAAGTGGGAGGGTGGTGAGGGATGAGTAGTAGATTTGGTAGGAGTCAGAAGAAGAGTAGGGGGTATGAGAATAATTGGAGGCATAAATGAAATTCTCAATTATAAAAATATTCCATATTGAAAAATTCTATAGTTGAACCACAGTAAACAGGATAGTAGTCATTTAAGGAACATCTGATATGTGTATATCTATATAGCTTGCTAATTATGAAATTTAAAGAACAGATTAAATGTATTCTAAACTATATTTTTATGGATAATAAAGCATTAATGAATCACTGTCAGATAATTAATATAAGGTAATATAATATAAAATAAAGAACCATAATTAACAATTTTTGGGTTAATTTTGACAGTTGTGTAAGGAAGTTGGTTCTTTAATCTCCTGACAAAACTGACTGAGAGTTAAAGTGAATGAATACAGAAAAAAATATAACTTTAAATTTTGTATGTATTATGGAGCTAAAATGGAGTGAAGAGAGGTCAGAGGCAAGAAGCTTTCCAGGACTCTTCACTTCAATTTTCTATGTAAATCTCAAAGCTGTCTGCATCTGTAAAACACTTTGAAGAAGATGGAGGCACTACCAGGAGCAGATGAAGCAGCCCAGTTTCACACATCTGCTTCCCTGGGGGTTTTTGCTATGGTCTGTATCACTGTGGGAGGTGAGCTGCTACTCTGTTGACAGTAATAAGATGCAACATCTTCAGGCTCCACATTGTTGATGCTGAGTGTGAAATCTGTCCCTGACCCACTGCCAATGAACCTGGAGGGGATCCCAGAGACAGAACCAGAAGCATATGCAATGAGAAGCCTTGGAGCCTCATTTGGTTTTTGCTGATACCAGTGTAAGCTTGTGCCAATACCCTGGCTGGCCTTGCAGGCCATGGTGACTCTTTCTCCTGGAGTCACAGAGAGGGTGGCTGGAGACTGAGTCAGCACAATGTCACCTCTGGAGGCTGAAAACATAGGAGAAATATTAGTAGATCACAATATTGCATATGAAAGTCATTTTTAAACTACTTTAAAAAACTTTATCTTATTGAATCAATTTCTTTAAACAGGAAGACAAATTCCATGTGATGCTATGCTTCGTAATTTGTAAAAAAATTCTGTATGTAATTGATATCTCCATTTTTGCCATGTCTAAACAGTCATACCTGAAACCCAGAAGAACAGAAGCCCAAGGAGCTGAGATGTGGACACCATCTTCCAGCTTTCCCTGTGTTTATGTGTGTCATGACACAGCCCAGAGAAAGACCTTCTTATAATATTCTAAGAGGCAGGAACACTAGAAGGAAGAAGCAGTTATGCAAATGATACTGACTTCATATATGTCCAAATAGAGAACTGCTCAGGAGAGCAGGCTCTTGTGACTTTGGGGAATCTATCTCCCCCTTCTGGCTACCTGATGAGGTATTGAGATTTGATAGAGACTTGTGCATGTATCTCACATACATGGATACAAAATTAGCACAGTCTAAGAAAGTGTGTGGGATACACTCAGTAGTTTGAAATTAAGAGCATCTCTTAACCATCATCTTGGTTCAGGGTTGTGTTACTTTCCTTGATGTTTCTAACAATATGGGCTGAATCCCATTTCACTGTCTAAACAGTCCATGAAGCATCACAACATATAATACTAAAGAGATATCATATTAATGAGACACCATGGACCAGAAAATAGAAAGTCTGGATGTCATAGGAAGATGTATTTCTCCAGAGGGTGGAATGAAAACTTTATTAAAGTTTACATTCTGCCACAGCTGAGAAGAATTTCAAAGGTTGAGATCATTTTTTTTTGTTTAGCTCTGTCCAGATCTGAATATTGCTTCTTGTGTGTTTTACCACCAAGAGTGATACAGGGATATGGGGAAACATTTATGGAATGTTCAAACAAATTGCTTACCTAGTACATGATTTTTCATGCTATGTAAAAGGCAACAATTCTGATGCAATTTAAATCAGGAGAGAAAATTTCATCAGGTCCATTTGAAGAAAAAAGTATTCCTTTCACTTGGGCTACGTAAGCAAGCCATAGCATATTTTTTTATGTACAAACAATGACTGAGCTTTTTGAAAGTCCTCAATATCCACAAAACAGAATATCAAGATTCTAGAGGAAGAAAGTAGGAGGAAATGGGAGCCCTGATTCAGTGTTGTGGGAGTGTAGTAACTACAGAAAGCAATATGCAATTTCCTTAGACAGCTACAAATACCACATGACCTAGCTATTCTTTTCCTGTGGGTGTACCTAAAGAACTCTATAGTCTATGACAGATACAAATGCACATACATGCATTTGCTGGTTGTGGGGGCCCAAATTATTCAGGGTCAGAGAATCTCACCTTGCTTTACCCAGCAGGGCTGCATAATGGGATGATTTTGACATGGGAATGCTTACCAGGTGTTTGGTGGGTCTACACTTGGCTGTGTGTTGTGCTTTGATTTCGAAAGTGCAGGTCTTTTCCCCCTCCCATTGTCATGTTATAAAAAGCTTTTGAATAAACCTCAAGGTTGGTATGTATTGATCCAGTCCCTCCTGAAGCTATCTTGTGTTTCTGTCTTTCCCCTAATAGACTATGTCTCTCTATCTAATATTTTCTAATCACTGTCTCCTCCTCCTAAGAACCCTAGAATAGGTGGAAAATGTGGAAGCAGGACTCTTTCAGATCTCCACAGCTGGTGTATTCACAATAGCTAGGAAATGAAATGAACTTAGATGTTCACAACATGATAAATAGATAAAAAATTTTGTACATTTGTGCATTGGAATTTTGTTCAGATATTAAAAAACATGAAATTATGAAAGTTTTGAGAAAATGGATGGAACTGAAAAAATTATATTGACTGAATCAGTCCAGTCCCAGAATGATTAAGTGGCATATTACTCACTCATTCTTAAATCATATCATCAATTCTTTTCATTTTTCTGTTTAATTTTGACTACACCTATATGTAAGGAGCTAGAAAGGGATCCCCAGATAAGGAAGGTCTTTTGGATGGAATTTATTACAACACATGTGATAGTAAATAAAAATGGATGTATGCTTTCAAATGAAATGTTTGTTTGTAGTTAGTGTGAGATGTTGAAAAAGAGGAGGGTTAAATACATTAAGATTATTTTACTATCTCAAAAAGAAAAATAAATCAGACTAGCAAATCAACTTGATAAGCATATTTAAGAAATGAGTCATTGGATATAATGGCATATCTGTTGACTAGCATTATACAGGCATTCCATACAAGGAACAGATGTGTGTAATCACCACACTTTCCATTAACTCTCAGTACACAAGATTGTGATGTGAAACAACTTAAATAGAATATCAGGGTTTAAGCTGACACCAAAATGTATCAAAATATCAAAATACAGTCATACATGGATAAACTGAAGTATCACAGACAATGCCTCATTTCATTCTGTTTCCTTTTTTTTTCTTTTATTAAAAATAGATATTTTCACACATAATATATCCAGATTATGGTTTTCCCCCATCTACTCCTCCCAGCCCTTCCCCACCTGACCTCCTGTCTGGATCCACCCCATTTCAGTCTCTTATTAGAAGAGGAACAGGCTTCTTTCTATAATAATATCATATATTAAGATAAAAAGGAATAACAGTCTAGAATTGGACAAAAGAAATAGGAGGAAAAGTGTTTCTGTAGGGCCAGCTTTCAGCAGCTCAGGAACTGAAGAGGAAGTGGGAGTCAGGATTAATCACACAACTGACGTTTTTATTAGAAGGAGTAAAACTTAATTCTCTGGGGCCAGAGAAATAGTGAAAAGCACACACCCATACACACATCTTCAGCATGTCAAGTGCCACAACCCGTGCAGCTGGAGCACGAAATCTGGCGAGGGACGCCGAGGTTGAACAGTATTCAAGACACCCAGTCTCAGTTCATCAGGGAAGTTCTCTTTATTTATACAACCATGGGCTTATATAACCCTCTAACAGCAGGGGTCAAGGAACAGTTACTGTGTATCCTGCGGCAAGCTGGACACTGTTTACCAAACAGGAAAACCACAGGGGAACTGATCCCCAGCACTTTCCGGAACCCAACTGTACATTTTTACACAAACAACTTATGCAAATACAGCATAACTGAGACAGCACAAAAGAAAAAAGGCATTTAAGATTAAGGCAACAAACTTTTTGCTGCTGACATGTCCTTCCTTTTTATTTTTAAAAGGAACACATCGGCTAGAACAGCCTGTGGAAGATCAGATAGCCCCTGTCTTAGGTCATCTGTTGCAATCCCCAAACTTACCCGTCATAGGGGGCTGTCCTTATGCCCCCTGCCTTAGGTTGCATGAGGACCACAGGAGTTGCCCATCTCTGGGTACTATCTGTCCAATATTTGTAACCATACTTGTGCAGATTCAGAGGGTGACATGGCCAAAAGTGCTTGCTTGGTTACCTGTCGGTGTCGAATGAACTGGCATCGCCATCTGCATAGCAGAAACAACCCAATTCCCATTCCACCTGCACAGATTAATAAGAGGGAAACAGACCCTGCCCATCTAGTAATCTACCCAGCAGCTTTAGACATTAATGACCACCAGGTCTGCTCATTTACAGGAACAACTCTAGTTTCATTAATCCTTACAATAGCATATGCTAACTGAATTGTATAGTTCAAAAATGTTTCATTCCAAGGCCCTCGCAAATAAGCATTCAATTCTGTAACCTTGGCCGATGCATTAAAAGCTGCATAAGGGGTTATACAAACTTCTGACATTCCATAAGCACATAACATATGTTGGCGTATCCACAACATATCTATTTGTTTTTGTAACAGTGTTGCTTATTGGTTAAGCATCAGAATTCCAAAGTGTAATTGTCCATTTAATGTTTGCTGAATGTCTAAGGCACCAGCCACCCTCTCAGATAATGTGTTGATAACGGCAGCCTGTTGAACAGTCTGAGCTAATGCAAGCTCAGCAGCTGTAGCAGCAACAGCAGATGCAGCCACAGCCACAACAATTGTGGCAGTAATGCCAAAGTCTCTTTTTATCCTTTTCAGTTGCAGTGGAAACTGATCAGAAGGACTCTCCAGAGGCATCACTGCAAATGTAGGTATTCTCACAATCACTGTATGGGACCAATTTGTACTCCAGCAGTTACTCAAGCTACAATTTAGAACTGAACGGTTTAGTAGTCCCTCTTTTCCCACATCACCATTCCAAACAACAAAAGGGAAGGGAGCACTTACACAGGGCATGGAAATAATAGGGAAAGCATGTGTAGAATTAACATTGATGGAATCTTCAAAACTAGATGATGCATTCCAAAAAGCAGTTCCATTTAAAGCCGTGCCATTGCTCACCAATATAGGCATTGCATTCAGACAAGCTTTAGGACCACACAAATACATTCCCTCAAATACCTGCCCTATTTCTGCCTGAGCAGGATTTCTAAACTGGTAAGGCCTACTTCCCGGGACAATGGGTTGAGGCCCAAAGAACCATAACTGACTCCTAATGGTGCCATTACCCAAAGAGATATTGAATACTCGAGGCGATTGGGAAACGCAATTTCTCCAAGGAAGAACATCTCTTAATTGTGTCTCTGAACTGGCACCCCAACATCTGGAAGCAGGCCAAGGGCCATGGTATGGAGGGGCATACCTAGTGGTATCCACATTTAATGGATACCACATCTGTTGGAGACCCACAACACGGGACATGTTGGAATTACCTACAAAGTCTGCCAAAGTAGTATTACTCAGGACTAGGCAATCATGAAAGCTACCTTTCAGATTTAAGGAGATATCTTTGGTATTATTCTTGTCAGCTGTCTTGGAGTTTTACATTGTTGGCAGCAGTACCAATTGTCCAATTAGAAGAAAATACAGCAGAAAAAACAGGGCTATCAATACTCACAGGCAGTAACACAGGTGGATTTCTTACTAAACTCCATAACGGCTCAGCTTCTCCCTGAGGCATCATCATGGGCATCATCATCAGCCATAGTACCCACAGATGCATTTTTATCAATCTCTTTTGTCAGGTGTATATACCTTTTTGGAAGCCAAATGGGCTTTTCAGCACCTGGAGGATAAACACATACAGCTCCCCTCACTCTGGCCAACATAGGTGAAGAAGACTGCCAGGTACAGGTGGCTAAATCCTTCCATTGCACCTTAGCATCAGAGAGAGAGGGGCCACCAAAATGCCTCTGAGCTGCTGAAACTCCCTTGCTATCAACAAGCAAAAAATTTAAAGTAAAAAGTGTAATGGAAAGTAAAGCTTGAGGTCCTTGTATATCCCTATACATCTCATCCTCTTTTATTTTTTGTAAATAAGTTTTAAGATGTTGATGAGCCCTTTCTATTATGGCTTGTCTCTGGGGGTTATAAGGAATGTCAGTCTTATGAATAATATTTTAATGTTTACAAAATCCTGTGAAGTTGGCACTGGTATACACAGGACCATTATCTGTTTTTATATGTTGAGGAACCCCCATATAGGAAAAAGCTGAAATTAGATGTTTTTTAACATCGTGAGCACGCTCTCCTTTATGTAGAGAGGCAAATATTAAATGAGAAAAGGTATCCACTGACATATGTACATAGGCCAATGGTCCAAAGCTAGAAATATGAGTAACATCGGTCTGTCAAATCTCATTCGGGATAAGTCCTCAAGGATTGACACCCAGAGAAGGCATATGAATAAATGGTGCACATATAGGAAGGAGTAAACTATTTTTAAAGCCTTAAGTCTAGAACAAGTAGTATGATGTTGTAAGGTCTGAGCATTAACATGAAATTTATGATGTAATTGCAGAGCATTATCATAGGCAGTAACAGCAGGAAACAATTGAACATTCATGGCACCCAATTGTACCTTTCATCAAGTATAATGATCTGTCAATTTATTGTCTTTAGCTAGTGGACCAGGCAACTCTGTATGTCCTCTAAGATGCCCAACAAACACAGGATGTTTCCTTGTCCAGATTAATAGTTGAACTTGTTGAAGTTGGCTTTGCACAGCAGAGTGTCAGCCTATGTATGGGGCAGTTTTTATAACCATAATGGCCTTAGCTACATAACAGCTATCAGTATAGATATTAAGGTCTTCTGTAGGAAACATTTGAAGAGCTAGCTGTAAGACAAATAACTCTGTTTGCTGAGCAGACATATTGGAAGTAGATACTCATTTAGTAATGTTTTTATTAACCACCATTGTATATCCATTCTCAGAGGCATCCGTAAAGACAGTCCTTGTATTATTAAGAGGCTTTGTTTTACTACCCTGGGAAAAATAAATGAACAAACCTTAAAACTTTTAATAAGTTTATGTTTAGGGTAATGATTATCTATCTGGCCATAAAAAGTACAGAGAAACAAACACCAAGATTCATGTTTCTTTTGTAAAGTATCTAACATTTTCTGTATATAAGGCAACACAAGATTGTCAAACACCTTTCCAAAGGTGGCCAAACTGAGTTCCTTAGTTTTTTTACAATAATTGAATAACTAATTTATAATAAGGATTCAATACCTTCATAGGTGAAGCAGACAGATGAGCCCAATAAATAGGCCCAGTCTGTCAAAACACTCCAGTGGGAGAAAATTTGGAAGAGAAGACTAATAATTGTAAAGGCCAACCATAATCTATCTGTTGAACATGTAAATCTAATAAAGTCCATTTTACCTGAGCCAATGCTGCTTTTGTTTCTGGGGTTAATTCCCAGAAGAATTAAAGAAGAATCTCCTTTAAGAATATCATAAAGAGGCTTTAGATCTCCAGTAGGCATCTGAAATGTAGGTTTAAGCCATTGAATTTTTCCTAAAAATTGTTGTCATTGATGCAAGTTTAGTAATTTTGTAAATTTAAATTGTAACTTTTGAGGAGTGATACCTATTTGCAGAATAGTATAACCAAGACACTGATATGGCATTTTTTGTTGCACATTCTCAGGTGCTATAACTAGTCCAGTATTGGCAAGTGCTTGTTGTAAATCTGTATAGGTTTGCAGCACTTGTTCTTGTGCGTGTGTGTAGTCAGTAAAATATCATCCATATAATGTATGATATATGTCTCTGGATATTTGTTCCTTATGAGAGATAAGGGTTTTGTAACATACATTTGACATATAGTAGGACTGTTGGCCATTCCTTGAGGTAATACTATCCAATGATATCACTTATAAGGTTCTTTATAATTTATAGATGGAACTGAAAAG
>CABHPP010138328.1:0-23349 GCA_902168425.1 Peromyscus attwateri | reverse complement strand
TTCAACTTTCCAATACTGAAAAAAAAAAGATTTTATTTTTCTAATTTAATCATAATCAGTATGCAACTTTAATCATGTTTACTATTGAAACAACTTTACAGACAACTTGTAGTCTATATTCAACATAGTCTGAATTTCAACAAAGTTGAAAACAGAAAGACAAGCCGAGTGTGTCCAGACCTTACTAGGCCAAGTATGCTCGTCAGACTCCACAGTTGACTACCGCGAAGAATTATAACTAGTTAACCTCTTTTCTTTTAAAATATGTTCATGTTTGGGGGAAATACCTACAAAAACTTGAACTATAAAACTCCAGTGTCTTTTCATTCTTGCTTATTTATAAAACCAGGGCAAAAGGGAGACTGGGAGAAACTGACTGCGGCACAGTCAAGCCCGCTTACTTATTTTTTAGTTTTTGTTTTTTGAGACAGGATCTCACTATGTAGCCTTGGTTGACCTAGAACTCACTATGTAGACCAGTCTGAACTAGATAGAGATCCACCCGCTTCTGCCTCCTGAGTGCTGGGATCAAAGGCGTGCACCACCACACCTGATTTTTTTTTTTAATTGCAGAGTGTATTATGAAGTAATACAGATGTAAATAAGAAGGTCCAAGGATGTGTGGACACAGTATTACTACCATGTCACAGGAAGGACCATCTTCCCCAACCCACTAGTTTTATCCTTAACCCATAAGTCCTAGCCTCGGGCTTCTTTAATTGAAAGTATTTTTCTGTCTGTGTGTGCATGTGCTCTGGTGTGCACACTGGTGTGTGGAGGCCGGAAGTTGACGTTCATTGTCTCCCTCCATTCTTTCCAGGTTATTCTTTGAGACAGGGGTCTCTCTCTGAACCTGGCTGGCCAGTGGCCCCTAGGATCTGCCTGTCTCCGCTCTCCCTTCCCAGCACTTGGGTGACCGATGTGGCAACCATACCTCGCTTTTGCAAGGGTCCTGGGAATCTGAATTCAGGCACTCCTGTTTGAGCAGCAAACACCTTACCCACTGCGCCATCCCCTCAGCCTGAAAGTGTCAGTCTAAATCAAATCCTGGCTGTGCTTCAGGTTTTGTGATAAAGTCATGAGCAGTAGTAATGAAGTCAGCAATTACCTTTCTGCCTTTTATCTTAATTTAGATGCAAGAGAGCAACATCAATTAACAGGAAGTAATTCTATTCCTTAAGCAAGTTCTCATTTCATTTTCTTTTATACTTCAAAATGAAAATGTGTTTAGCTTTTCCAAATATTTAACTGTATGTGATCCCTTTGTTAAAGAATGTCTTAGTTCTACATTTAAACACACTCACCTGCATGTATGTGTGTATGTGTGTGCATCGGATATTAAAAACACGTTTCTATTGTATAGTTTAAGAAATTGTGGTGAAGAGTAGAGACTGAATGACAATTTAGGTAAGCTTTGCCTCAAGTCATCATTTTCAAAGCTTCTTAATTCATAAATATTCCACCCAAAGGGAAGGCTAAGACTATGTATAGCCACCCTCAGCGTTCTGTGTATGAAACAGGTTTGTGAACAGTTGTCTGATTATGATTTAAAATAATCGAAAAGATCCACTAGCTCCAAGCTATCTCCTCTCCAGCCTGCTAGAGCCCTAACATGTCCAACTCTGCATTCCCTCTTGGTGAGGCAGTACCCCGTAAAGCCTTAGTATAAGAGTTATGAACACTCCATTCTGCAAAGGTTGCTTTACAGAGAGTGAGTTGGATATGTTTACTGTGGTCTTGGTGGAGAACAGCAGCCATTGCCCACATGGGACTCTAAAAGAAGGCTTTAGGCTCTGGGAAAGGCAGGCAGTTATAATTATGAAATGCTCACTTAGGCAAGAGCCATATTTAAAACTGTAGTACTATGTTCATTTAAGTTGTAAAATGATTATAAGTAGAAGATGTCATTCCTGTGTGCTGTTTCCTTTTTAAAAATATAAATCTAAAATGTTTGCAGAATAATCTGGTCCCTTTACTTCTTCCGCAGTCTGGGAGTACAGTCCAGACAGCAGCATAGTTGCGTTCCTGGATGGGTTGTTGGCAAGAATACAAGGGAGCTTTATGTAGCTCCTCTCTGATGCTGTTCATTGAGTATCTGAGAGAAAAGGGAGAATGTGTGGACGAGATAAAAACAAGGAAGTCACCCAGTGACTTGAAGAGGCATGCTGCAGAATGTGAGTGCTGCAATAAAGCAGGCCTCTGCTGAGGACTGTTGAGCCATGGGAACAACCAGTTGGTTCCTGTGTGTGTCCTGTCAGATGGCTTGGGCCTCTCGCAGTCCTGATGGTTACCTGCTGCCTCTCTGTAGCGCCTCTGTGTGCTTTGTTGTTCTCGGGCTGGTCAGACATGTGTAGCAGTGCCCTAGGGCACCGAGCGTGCCCTGGGGGAGCTAAGTGCTGCCAGATGTAGGGGGCAAGGGTTGATTCACAGGGCCATAATTTCAATGGCTAATTTCACCTGTTTTCTTTTGGGTTTGGGTTTCATTTTTTAAGACAAATCCATTTGGAGTTGGGTTCTCCCCCGCTTTAAATTGCAGCCTTGTCTTGTTACCTCTAATAGCCCAGCCCCATCCTACCCCCAAAATGAAAGTGTGAGAATAAAAGAACGGAAAAAGACAAGCGATTTATTAAGTCTGGGTAATTAATGTTTTTACATGATAATAAAAGTTAAAGCGACAGGCCTGAGAGAGAGCTCAGCTGTTACAGGCTAAGGCTCACAACCAAAATGTCAGAAGTTAGAGCTTCAGACAAGTCCGGAATGGAGGAAATATAAGGGACAAATAAATAAATTTCCTCAACAAATAAACTACTAGGAAAGGGGAAAAAAGGGAAGAATTTGTTTAAACCAGCATGTGAAACAAATCAAGCAAGTGCAACAGACCTTATTTGGATCTTATTTACTATAAAATTTTGTTGAATTTTTAAAGAAACAAATGGTTGGGGCTGGAGAGATGGCTCAGCAGTTAAGAGCACTGGCTGCTCTTCCAGAGGAGCCAGGTTCGATTCCCAGCACCCACATGGCAGCTCACAACTGTCTGTAACCTCAGTTCCAGGAGATCCAACACCCTCACACAGACACACATGCAGGCAAAAAACACCACTGCACATAAAATAAAAATAAATTGTAATTTTTTTAAAAAAAGAAACAAATGGACAATATCTAAGAATCAACCAATTATTTGATGAGTCTAAGAAATTATTAATTTTTAGTATGTTGGTGTTATAAGTTATATACATAACATATATATGTTGTATAAACCATTAAAAATAACCTTTGCTGCTTAGATATGCATCCTAAAATGAATACTGATGAATGAATTCATGTGGTATTTGCGATTATCTTTAAAATAACTAAATGATTTTAACTTAAAGTTGGTCATAGTAATTTACTGAAACTTCATATTGGCTACATAGCATTTGTTGTGTTTGTGTTTGTGTGTGTGAAATTTCTGTGATAAAAAGTGTTTGCAAAATAGGCGGAGGGCCCTGTGTGGTGGCTCATACCTGTAATCTCTGCACTTAAGGGGCTGAGGTGAGAGAGAATGCCAAAAGTCTGGGGCCTGTCTGGACAACATGTTGAGTTACCAGCCAGACTTGGCTATGAGAGAGAGAGAGAGAGAGAGAGAGAGAGAGAGAGACAGAGACAGAGAGAGAGAGACAGAGACAGACAGAGACAGAGAGACAGACAGAGGCTCAGTTATGTTTGCCACTTGTAAAGTATTTCGACAGATTCCTTAAATTCTGTGGCCTCCACTTTGGGTTTAAGGTTTTTGTTTGGGTTTTGGGGGGATTTGCCCCCCTGTAAAATAGGTACATCTCAATTTTCCTTGCACAGAT
This sequence comes from Peromyscus attwateri, assembly GCA_902168425.1. Lineage (NCBI taxonomy): Eukaryota > Metazoa > Chordata > Mammalia > Rodentia > Cricetidae > Peromyscus > Peromyscus attwateri. Next base: position 19,513 of record CABHPP010138328.1, on the reverse strand, counting down.
TGTTAGACCAAATTAAAGACTATGTATGAGATTTCTTCATTAATAGCTACAAATATGTCAGCTGTATTATTATTTAGTACTCAAAAGGATATAGTGGGTTGTTTGTTTTGTTTTTGGTGAGGGGGACAGGGAGATGTTTAGTAGGATTAGGTCTTTGAAATGGGGTCTTCACAGTCCAGGCTGGCCTCGAACTCTCCATCTTCCTACCTTGACCTTCCAAGCCCTAGGATTACAGACATTCACAAAAGGATAGTTTTCCCGTTAAGAAAATGTCGCAACATTTTTCTGTGGTCACATGCAGCTGGATTGTCTGCAGTATCCGTGAAATAAAATTGAAAGACTCTGGGATAAGGCTAGTCCTTAGTCATTATGGCTGTTTATTAGCTGCTCTGTAACAGTAGAGCAATTCCAAAAACTCCATTCTTAAATTGCAAATAAACTTTCTCACATAATATATATATATATATATATATACACACACACACATATACATATATATATATATATATGCTAGATTGCTGCACTGTTAATGCTCTCACTGTGAGCTGGGCATGGTGTATACTGCATACACATATGTGCATACTGTAGTTAATGCCAACACGTCAGGCTGAAGCAGGAGGATTGAGAATTTGAGGCTAGCCTGGGCTATACAACAAAACTCCTGTCTTGAAAGAAAGAGAGAGAGCGAAAGAATTATGAATGGATGATTTTTTTTTCCCTGATATTTTCCTCGACTTGAAAATTGAGCTGGGTGGTGGTGGTGCACACCTTTGGTCCCAGCACTCAGGAGGCAGAGGCAGGTGGATCTTAGAATTGCAGGACAGCCTGATCTACAGAGCAAGTTTCAGGACAGCCAAGGCTCCACAGAGAAACCCTGTCTCGAAAACAAAAAGAAAGAAAGAAAAATAAGAAAGAGAGAAAGAAAATTGTGTGAATTTAATATTAATGAGCTTTTTAAATTTCCTGCATCATTATATACAGAAATTTGATTGTTAAAATATTCTCTGGTGGGCTAGAGAGATGGCTGAGAGATTAAGAGTACTTACTGCTCTTACAGAGGACCGAGCTCAGCTCCCAACACCCACATGGCGGCTCACAACCCTCTACAACTCCAGTGCCCGGGGACCCAGTGCCTTTTTCTGGTCTCCACTGACTCTTACACGCACACGCTGTTCATAAGCACACATACACATTTTTTTAAATCTTAAAAAAGAAAAGGAAAAAAAATCCTTCCTGGTTGGTTTTGGTTTCGAGTGCTAGCCTTTTTCCTCACTGCCTTCCTTTCTTCCTCCCTCCCAGCATTTTGTAAAAGATGATATGTAGAAAGAAATGTATATAGCAAATGTACAGTTTAATGAGTTATTATAAATAACTACCAATGCAACTATATATTTGTTGGTTTTTTCCAAGATTAGACCATTGCCAGGAGCTCATTCAACCCCACATCTTCTGTCATCCATAGAACCATATCCTGAATTTTACAGAATTAAAATTTTTCAGCTCTTTTCTTTTTGATGTAGAGTCTCACTGTGTAGCCCTGGTATTCTGGAGCCCACTATGTAGCTGAGGCTGGCCTTGAACTTGGAGTGGTCCTCCTGCTTCTGCTTCTTGAGTGATGGATTACAGGCTTTACTTTTTAAATTATTATTAACTATTATTGTGTGTGCATGCATGCATACGTGCTTGTGTGTTCATGCACGTGTGTGCTTGTGTGTGTGTGTGTGTCTGGGTACAATGTGTGTCTGTGGTCTTGTGCTTGGTGAAGGTCAGAGGACGACTCTGTGGAGTTGGCTCTTTCCTCCCCCTTTATGTTTTGGGTTTGAGGATTGAACTCAGGTTGTCATAGTTGGGCAGCAAGTGCCTTTACCCACTTGTGATGAATAGTAATTTGTTTATTGCTTTCCTTTATAATTACTCATACACCTATAGACACCAAACTGTGACTTTCTGTTTTTATAATGTGTTCACTCCATTGTCTATAACTGTAGTTCCTTCATTTGGGTCCTTTAAGGGCTCCCATTTTAGGAATTTACTGTAATAATCCATCCTATTGTTGACGGACACTGCGTTAAAGCCGCTTTAAATGTTTCTAAGTTTTAGATTTATTGTTTTTTTAAAGTATATGAGTGTTTTGCCTACATGTTCGTATGCTCACCATGTGCATGATTATAGATGGCTGGGAGCCACCGTGTGGATGCTGGGAACCGAACTCAGCTCCTCCGCAAGGAAAGCAAGTGCTCTTAACTGCTGAGCCAGTTAAGACCTGGGGATCGAACTCAGGTTGTCAGGCTTGGCAGCACCTGTACCTGCCGAGCCACTGGCCAGCCCCTCTTTACATTCTGGTTGCCCGCACAACCTCGCCCATATTTGGCATTATTAGACTTCTGATGCTGTCTTTTAAAATATTATCAGGAAAATGACACAGACAAATAGGTTACTGTTATCTGCTACTTACACCTAGAATGAATGTGTGTGTGTGGGTGGCTGAGTGAGTCAGAGACACAACCTCTTTCTGGATAGTTCAGAGTTTTTATTCATCATGGTATTCAACCTATAGTGTATGCTAACTCAGTTTATTGACTGTTCTGTGCTAGCCAGGTCTCTGCAGGTGAGCACATAGTGAGTAAAAGCTTATTTTATCTGTAACTTTTTAAAGGTAAGGTACAGGCTTTGGCTTCTGCATCACCCTGCCTCCTGGATGCTTGGGTTACAAGCATGTTACAGGCCTGACCCCCCCCCCTTTTTTTTTTGGAGAGGAAGAAGGTAGGGGAAGAAGTAGTTAAGTGACTTGCTGAAGGTAGGATAAAGCCAGAAGTGAAGCCAGACAGCCCAGTCCCACCTGTTCCAGTCAATCATCCACACTTAACATCTATAGCTGCAGCCATGCCAGGGACTCAGTCAACAGAGACACTATGTTTCATCTGAGGTGACTGCACCGGGGCTTGCCATGTTCTTTGTGGTGTTAGGAGTTAGGTGAATAGGGCTGCCTGAACTTGCTTCCTTTCACTCCCTCTGCGGAAGCCGGAAAAAACAAAAGGCAACTTTGGCCAGGCATGCTGGTGCACCCCTTTAATCCCGGAACTTGAGAGGCAGAGGCTGGTGAATTCCTGAGTTTGAGACCAACCTTGTCTACATAGTGAGTTCCAGGCCATTGTTCTTGGGGCACCCCCCTGCCCCATAAAGTCACGGAGATGAACCACTCCAGAGACAGTTTCAGGGAACAGCGTCTGCGTCATTGCGTGTGAGCAGCTACTCTATGGTGGAAGCCTACGGACTGTGATTGGTTAGCAGCTACTCTATGGTGGAAGCCTACGGACTGTGATTGGTTAGCAGCTACTCCATAGTGGAAGCCTACGGACTGTCATTGGTTAGCAACTACGCTATGGTGGAAGCCTGTGGACTGTGATTGGTTAGCAGCTACTCTATGGTGGAAGCCTGTGGACTGTGATTGGTTAGCAACTACGCTATGGTGGAAGCCTGTGGACTGTGATTGGTTAGCATATTGCCTCTGATTGGATGGTGAGCATTCATAACACCAGGGTCTCTATGCAGAAGAAGCACATAAAAGGAGATGTGGAGAGTGCAGCTCCTCTGCAGGCCAGCTACTGGCTACTCCCGCTACTTCAGAGTTCAGTGTTCTGATTCCGGGCATGCTCGTATTTGGAAGTGCCGTGTGCCAGGAAGGCTGGCTGCCAGCTCATGCTTGCATTTTCTCCACTGAGCTAAATCCCCAACCCCCAGTCAAGTCTTCAAAGTGAGACCTTGTTTAAAAAATACAAAGCAACATTAGAATCCTGGCTCTGAGGTCTGTTCCAGAAATACAGGAAGGGGCAAGACTTGGTCTTCTCTTTAGTTTCTAGGGACATTCAGCTACACTCCTTTCTCCACTTGAGCTTGGGAGGAAGAGGTGGAACATGGGAAGTAGAAGCAGCAGATTGCAGAGCTCTCATTCTCTCATTGGCCAACGAAGTGGAATGTGTTTCTCTTTAGAAACCGGCTTGAAAAGGCAGCAGTATCCCCAATCAAAATCAAACTCCTGCTAAAACATGAGATTGCTACTGAATGAAGTGTCTCCCACCTTTGTGTTTCATTGCAAATGTGTAGAATTTCAGCTGTTTTCTGGATTAACAGGCTAGCCTGAGAGTGTAGCCACATTATTCAGGTGTGGATAATCCCCCCCCTCCCCAGCACAGCTAAGACCACATATTTATCTTAGTGTTGACTTGACCTTGTCCATCCTTTTATTTATCAGTCTTCTCAAAACATTGAAGCCTGCTAATGTAGCTACATAAACTACAAGCCAACCTTCAGATTTGTGTGGCAAAGAGGGTGATTACTGAGATCTGCTTCCAGCTAAAACTAGAATAATTCCGCTGGGCGGTGGTGGTGCACGCCTTTAATCCCAGGACTCGGGAGGCAGAGACAGGTGGATCTCTGTGAGTTCGAGGCCATCCTGGACTACAGAGTGAGTTCCAGGAAAGGCGCAAAGCTACACAGAGAAACCCTGTCTCGAAAAAACCAAAAACCAAACCAAACAAACAAAAACAACAACAACAAAAACAAACAAACAAAAAAACCCTAGAATAATTCCAAAGGAAGCATGCATCGCTGACATTCAGGGGTCATGAGGTCTCAGTGTCTATTTGCCAGTTGTGCAAGTCAGGCTGCTGGGCTAGAGTCAAGAAGACCAGGATTACATAATGCTTATGGGACTGAAGTTAGCATCATTGTGGTAGTTTGAATGTGATTGCCCCCATAATCTCATAGGGAGTGGCACTATTAGGAGGTGTGGCTTTGTTAGAGTGGGTGTGGCCTTGTTGGAGGAAGTGTGTCACTGTGGGGGTGGGTTTTGAGGTTTCCTATACTCAGGATACCACCCAATGTCTCAGTTGACTTCCTGTTGCCTGCAAGATGTAGGACTCAGCTATTTCTCCAGCACTACTTCTGCCTCCATGCCTCCATGCTCCCTGCCATGATGATAATGGACTGAACCGCTGAAACTGTAAGCCGCCACCTCAGTTAAATGTTTTCTTTATAAGAGTTGCCATGTTCATGATGTCTCTTCACAGCAATAGAAAACCTAACTAGGACAGTCACCAAAGTCAACTGTCAGCCTTTCAGATTTGTTTTGAGGGTGATCAGCCTGTAGTTGTGGCAGTGGAGCTGAGAGCAGGCTGGATGTGCCAATCACAAGATGTTAGTTGCAGGTCCACATCATCTCTGACTCTGACTCTCCTGTAGTCTGAAAGTTTCTCCGGTCCCATCAGGCCCCCCCGCAGTCCCATGGTCTGCTTATAAAATAATCACTCAGAAGCTTATATTAATTATAACTGCTTGGCCATTAGCTCAGGCTTATTACTGACTAGCTCTTACACTTAAATTAACCTATAATTCTTATTTATGTTTAGTCACTTGGCTTGGTACCTTTTCTGGCTGGCGACTCCTGACTCAGCCCTTCCTCGTCCCAGAATTCTCCTAGTCTGCTCACCCCGCTTATACTTCCTGCCTGGCTACTGGCCAATCAGTGTTTTATTAAACCGGTGTACAAGAGCATTATCCCACAGCACTCTCCTTCCTAGGATCTCTAGGTTTCCTGAGAGACTAGCCCAGCTCACAAAAGCTGCTTGCACTTACGGTTGATTTGTTTTGTATTTTGTTTTATTTGTGTGTGTGTGTGTGTGTGTGTGTGTGTGTGTGTGTGTGTGTGTGTGTGTGTTTGCCTGCAGAAGCCAGAAGAGGGCATGAGATCCTCTGGAACCTGAGTTATGGGCAGTTGTGGGCTGCCTCCAATGGGTACTAGGAACTGAACTTGGATCTTCCTCCTCTGGAAGAGCAGCATGAGCTCTCAACCGCTGAGCCTTTCGCAGTTGTCCAGTAGGGTTTATAGCACAGAAGGGGAAATAGAGCTTCAGTTACTCTCTGAGGCTTCTCTGGCCCTGTCTAGTCTTAGCTGGAATGGAGACTTCCTGACTGTGTCATCACAGTGGCCCGGACCCAGCCAGCACCTTAGAGCACACACATTCAGAAACTCGTGTCTAGACCTCTCTTTAGGCTCTACTATACTTGAGAAGTTTGAGCTGGACATAATACCATGAGCCTCTCATCCCAGCACTCTGGAGGTAGGGGCAGGAGGATAGAGTTCAAAGTCACCCTGGGCTATGCAGTGAGACCCTTCATTTAAGACAAAGAAAAAGGAATTCAACTAATGCCATGAACAGCTACAAACCTGGGCCTCAGAACTGTTCCTAGGAAGCACGTACAGCTGTGAAGCACAGGTTAGGAAGGTGTGGACAGCTGTGCAGTTTTCCACCCTCAAGAACAGTCCTGGGGCTGCTCTGACAGCCCAGGAGCCTCTGCAGACCAATGCCAATTTTAAATGCTTTACTTCCCCACGTATAAACAATACATCCCAGGTTGAAAACAACTCTTGCGTTTCCTTCACTTCCTAGAAGTCTCTAAGAGAGAGATTTGGGCTGGAGGCCTGCTGGGGCAAGTCTTTTAAACTTCATATTACTGCAAATTTCAAATATAGGTAAGAGCAGAGAAAAAAGGGATACCAAACCCCTCCATGCTATTATCCGTGGTGTGTATCTGTTATGTGAGTCAAGTTAACCTCAAACTGGCCATGTAGACAAGATTGACTTGAACCTCTGGTCCTCTTCGCCTCCATTTTCTGAGTTCTGGGATTACAGATGTGCAACACCACGCCCAGTTTACTGTAGAAATATGGGGGGGGGGGAGGGTGTATCTGCTGTTGGTGTATTTGAATGTGTGTCGGCACAGCAAATAAAATGGAGAATAATTAAGGAAGACAATAGTGGGAACCTTTGGCGTCCACACATTCCTGCAAAGTCTTTCTGAACTCTGAGCTTGCCAATTTGGCTAGTTTTCCCCAGGCATCCTCTCTGTCCACTTTCCAGGCAGGGATTACACACGTGCATGCCTTTGCCAGGGAGCGGGTATCTTACATATAAAACATTTCCAAGAGAATCCTCTCCAGAAGGCAGTCCTGTATCACACTTCTGTGAATGTAAACTATCTTGTACTTGCTTCTGATAGTCAGTGACCACACTTTCTTTATTGATGCTGTTTCTTATTACCTCACTCTAGAATGGTTTCTTTTCAGATGGTGCCAAGTAACACAATAGTAACAGAACTTAGCTATTTCTTGTAGCCCTGGCTGGACTGGAACTCCCAGTGTAGACCAGAATGGCCTTGAACTAACAGAGAGATCTGCCCGCCTTTGCCTGGAGGTAGGAGCTGATATACAAAGGCCATGGAGGGGTGCTGCTTACGGGCTTGTTCTCCATGGCTTGCTCAGCCTGCTTTCTTATAGAACCCAGGACCATCAGCCCAGGAGTGGAAATAACCGCAATGGGCTGGGCCCTCCCACGGCAATCACTGATTAAGTAAATGCTCTACAGGCTTGTTTGCAGCCCAGCCTTATGGAGACATTTTCTTATTTGAGGTTTCCTCCTCTCAGATGACTCTAGGTTGTGTCAAGTTGACATAAAACTAGCCAGCACACTACCCTTCCCCTGGAGCATTGTTGATGGTACTGAGGTTGTCCTCTGCCCTCCACAAGTGCATTTGTGGCAAACACACCCACACTTACACACATAAATGTATATATGAATATGCATACACACATCTAACACACACAAAAAAACCTTCAGGGTCATCTTTAGCTACAGAGCAAGTTTGAGGCCAGCATGGGATACATGAGACCCTATCTCTAAAAACTCTAAGTAAATTAAATAGTATTAATGGTATGAGTGAGGGTAAACTCAGAGTGGTGTCGTGTAGTCAGATTTTTCTTTGGGCCTCCAGCTCAAAAATAACAACACAGAGACTTATTAATTATGAAAGCTTGGCCTTAGCCTAGGCTTGTTTTTAACTAGCTCCTATAACTTAAATTAGCCTGTGGTGATATTGTGTCCCCCAATACATTGTGCACCTTAATAAACTTATCTGGGGTCAGAGAACAGAACAGCCGCTAGATAGACAGAGAGGCCAGAAAATGGTGGCACACACACACACACACACACCTTTAGTCCTAGCATTCTGGAGGCAGAGATCCATCCAGATCTCTGTGAGTTCAAAGCCACACTGGAAACAGCCAGGCATGATGACTCACGTCTTTAATCCCAGGAAGTGATGGCAGGAAGCAGAAAGGTATATAAGGCGTGAGGACCAGGAACTAGAGCTGGTTAAGCTTTTAGGCTTTTGAGCAGCAGTTCAGCTCAGATTCATTCGGATAAGGACTCAGAGGCTTCCAGTTTGAGGAAACAGGATCAGCTGAGGAATTGGCGAGGTGAGGTAAGCTGTGGCTGATTCTGTTTCTCTGATCTTTCAGCATTTATCTCAATACCTGGCCCCAGGTTTGTTTTTACTAATAAGGCCTTTTAAGATTCGTGTTACATTAGCCCATTTCAGTTCATCTACATTCTGTCACGTACTGCCCATCCTGCTTCCTCCCTGTCTCCTTGCATCTTGCTCACATGCCCAGGTTACTCCTCTTACTTCCTCTCTCTGCCTGGAAGTCCCACCTATATCTCCTGCCTAGCTATTGGTCGTTTAGCTTTTTATTACACCAATCACAGCAACACACCTTCACACAGTGTACAAGTATCCCACAGCAGTGGCGCATGCCAGCACATGGAGGCGGAGACAGCAGGATCTGTGTAAGTTCAAGGCCAGCCTGGCCCACATACCGAATTCCAAGTCATCTAGGACTGCATAGAGAGACCCTGTCTCAACAAAACAAAACAAAACAAAACAATTGACTAGGTACAGAAAAATAAGCACCACTGAGAATGCAAATTGCTGCTTTTGTGGAGAACAAGATTTTTCTTTTCTTTCTTTCTTTCTTTTTTTTTTTTTTTTTTTTTGGTTTTTGAGACAGGGTTTCTCTGTGTAACCCCTGGCTGTCCTGGAACTCAGTCTGTAGATCTGACTGGCCTTGAATTCAGAGAGCCATCTGCCTCTGCCTCCCAAGTACTATAATAAAGTACAATAAAAGCATGCACCATCACCACCTAGCTAATTTTACATATTTCTTAACTCAAAAATTCTACAAATTAAACTAAAAGAATAGTCATGTATTCAGTTGTGCTGGCATATTATGCAAAGTCCAAAAAAAAAGTACCTGTTCATCATTGGCTAATGTGCAGTGGGATCCATCTATATAAGGAAATGCTTATATAGATATATATGAAATCCCAGAAGAAAGGATCACAAAGATCTATATCTTTTTCTTAGACAGTTGTCTTGTATACATTAGAAGATGTTTCTATACATTCCTTTTCTTTTCTTTTTTGTTTTTTTTCAAGACAGAATAAGTTCTCTGTGTAGCCTTGGCTGGCCTTGAACTCTGCCTCTTGAGGGCTGGGATTAAAGAGATACACTATTGTCTTCTCCTCCTCCTCCTCCTCTTTCATTTTTAAGTGCATTGGTGTTTTGCCTACATATATGTCTGTGTGAAGGTGCCAGATCCCCTGGAACTGGAGTTACAGACAGTTGTGAACTGCCATGTGGGTGCTGGGAATTGAACCTGGGTCCTCTGGAAGAGCAGCCAGTGCTCTTAACCACTAAGCCATCTCTCCAGCCCCAAGATGCACTACTGCTGTGGGATGGTCTGTATGTCAAATTGCTCTGATTGGTCAATAAATAAAACACTGATTGGCCAGTGGCTAGGCAGGAAGTATAGGCGGGACTAACAGAGAGGATAATTGAGAGAACAGGAAGCTGAGTGAGAGAGACACTGCCAGCCGCCGCCACGACAAGTACAATGTGAAGATGCTGGTAAGCCACGAGCCACGTGGCAAGATATAGATTTATAGAAATGGATTAATTTAAGATGTAAGAACTAGATAGCTAGAAGCCTGAGCCATTAGGCCAAACAGTTTAAACAATATAAGTCTCGGTGTTTACTTGGTTGGGTCTGAGCAGCTGTGGGACTGGCGAGTGACAGAGATTTGTCCTGACTGTGGGCCAGGCAGGAAAACTCTAGCTACACACTACTTTCAAAATAGCTGCTTAATAAAATTATAAGCACATAAAATATAAAATATGAGAGGAGGATGGCAAATTTAAACTCAACTTGGATTAAGTAGGAAAAAAAAAACAGAGACTGGAGAGATGTCTCAGGGGTTAAGAGCACTGTCTGCTCTTCCAGAGGACCTGGGTTCAATTCCCAGCACCCACATGGCAGTTCACAACTGTCTGTAATTCCAGTTCCAGGGGATCCAACACCCTCACACAGACACAGCAGCAATGCCCAGAAAATAAAATAAATAACTAAAAAGAAAGGAAAGAAAAGCAAACGCAAAGAATGAAATAGTCAGTAGACACCGTTTTATTCAGAGATGTCACGGCCCCTACCAAAGAACTTTGTCGGGAGAAATGGCTGTGGGACATACTTGCTGTTACAAAGTACCTTCTTCCTATGGAACAAGGTGGTAGTATGATTGTCTTCGAGAGTATTCTGGCACGGTCACTAGCTTTGTGGGCCAAACCACTCTTCACCAGCCAATGCCAAGGTCAGCCATGAGGTGGAAAGAAGAGAATAGGATTGCTAAGTGAAAATTCATACCTCAGCCTTTCTTTGCTCTCTGCCCTCGGATACTTCCTTTTTTTTTTAAAAATTTTTTATTTATTTATTTTTTCCTAGAGCTGAGGACCGAACCCAGGGCCTTGCACTTGCTGGGCAAGTGCTTTACCACTGAGCTAAGTCCCCAGCCCTGATACTTCCTTTTGACTCAGCGCTGGGCTAGATGATCCTAGGGTACCTTCATTTCTTCCCCCCTCTCCTCTTCTTCACTTCCCAGGACCCCTCAGCAGGTGAAGGTGGGGTTCTCATCCATGGTGAGGGCCCTGAGCCTGTGTGCCTCCACCTGGTCCCCTCTCTAGATTCTGGGAGCCCCACCTCACCCTCAGGACTCAGTCTCACTGGGAATTTGGCCCCTTAAAATGTATTTGTTCTTCTTGAATGGAAAAGGTTTACACAGATTTTCATCAAATGCTATTTCTTTAAATTACAATACGGTGTCTCAGCAGTTTGTCCCTGTGGGTGTTCACTTGAGTTCTGGAAATAGAGCTAGGGTTTCTGAATAAATAATGAAACATGTGTTCAAAGTCTGTAACTCTTCCTTCTCCTTAACCACATCCTAGATAACCCGCCAATAGTGAGTGTCATTTGTGTGAATAGATTCTCTAGCTCTCGTTTTCCAGGTTCCCCCCACCCGCTTCTAGCTGTCTGGATGATTAATGTGGCTAGGATAGTACTGTTGACCCATTTAAATCCTGTCAAACAACACCATTGCTCATCTACATGATGACATGAGCACTCCACATTGCATCTTCAGTGTGGGAACTAGTGAACTACGAAGTAATGCTTTAAGTCATTAGATCAGGAAACATAAGACATTGGGAATGATTAGAGCATCAAACGCTGGTATTCAAAGGGTAACAGTTCGCGAACAGCAATTACTAACCAAAACTAATAGCATACCTTCTCTAGTCATTCACAAGAGAAAGTGAAGAGGTGGTTGCATGCAACAGTGTGAGTTTAAGAAAAGGCTGTCAAAGCGTGTTTTAATATTACTTGACTATTATGGGATTTATTGCAAATAGTTGAAGGTTTTCAGTTGCTAATCAGTGATTATGGAAATAATGCTTCTGAAATTTTTGAAAAAAAATTGGCTGACATTTTTATCATAGTTTTATTAAACTGGTATTTGAATAATTTTAAAGACAACTAATTTACTGTGGAAACTATTTAGATGAATGATCTGATAACAAAGATCAGCTTTGACAGCCCTTGAAACATTTACATTTTGTAAGGGCATCCTTTGCACAGTGTTTTAAGTAAATGCAAAATTTAAAGGCACCAAATTTAGCTATCAGGTTTCCATGGTTACACTTTTCCAAGTTATTTTGTGTGTTGTGTAAATAGGTCTGTGAGTCACTGATAATTATTTGTTGTTTTGTTTGTTCTGTTGGTAATTCTGTGTTTAGCTGAACTTAATACAGTTCACACAGCATGCTTTGGTTTATGTATATTTTAGTGTTCGTGATTGACAGTGATTGAGCATTTCTTATGGAGTGCTTACCTTTTTCGTCATAAATGATGTATGTTGCTAGTCCTTGAAATGTAAATAAGTTCTTCCTGTATCACTGTTTAATAAACAGGAATTTTTATGCAAAGAAGACTTCTTGGTACATTTTAAACAATAGGGCTGGAGACATCTAGGTGTTTTTGTTAAGCAGACTGTACACCAATACAAAAATATTTGAATTCTAACAGACTAGGTTACCAAGGGCAACATAAAGGCTTATGGCTAAGCACTACCTTGACTGGATACAGTTTAGTCATGGACTAAAAAGAGCAGTGTTCTGGACTGGGGTGTTGCGCAGGGTGGAGCGCAAGGTTCAATCCTCAGCATAAGAAAGAAAGAAATTTTAATTAAACAAATACAAATTTGAAATAGCATTCTGAAGTAAGTGTTAAAACTGCGATGGTGACCTTTCCAGGGAACTGTTCCCCGCAGGTGGGAGATTTCCATAGCAGAAACTCTCTTCTCCCACCCTGTGCACAACGTAAGAGTGGTTCTGTATGCTATGTTTAGAAGGATCTGAAACTTGAAAAGAGGGAGATTTTGCGTAGACCCTGCCATGAACTACCAAGCTAGCAAGGATCCCCCAGAAAAACATCAATGGTAGACTGCACAACTCATCCTTGTGAGTTCAAGCCTTCTCTCACTACAGTCATGCTGCCTTGGGGTCTTGGTACATCTGCAGTCAGGCTTGGCGGCCAAGGTGGCCCCTTAATGACGTCAGGAGAGGCTGGGTGCTTTGGGCTCTTGCTTTAAGCAGCGGCTCTGGGGCCCCATCTAGGAGCTCAGAGTTCTTTGTGAATCACTTGCTCTTCCCAAAACGCATTTCCAAATTGAGGGTTTATACTACACTTCTTTCTATCTGTCATCACAGTTACCATAGCAACCTGCTGAGGAAGATTCACTCCGATTAAAGGAGGAAACTCAGGGGTTAGGGAATTCAGCCTGTCCAAGTAAACCAATGAGTACTCAGAGAAAAAGAGTCAGTTTTAAACAAGAATCCAAAGCTAGTGCTCACTTCAGCTGCAAGCATAGTGAAATTGGAATGAACAGAGGTTAGTATGGCCACTGCACAAGGGTGACACAAAAATTTGTGAAGTGTTCCACAGAAAGAGAAAGAACTCCTATAGAATTAGAAAGACACTTATTTTAGAAGACCATCCAGGACACATCCATAAAATACCTTAATGTCTACATTATTTCCCTCTTTTGAGCCACAAATCACACTTTATACTGGGTATTTGGGAGTTGGCTTTCCTTTTGTGACATTCTGGCAGAATTAAACCTCAAAAAGTATTCAATACACATAATATTATTTTTCAAATATTTTATACATCAGATACTTCATGACTATGGGGATAATGAAAACATTAATCTCCAAAAAGACATGATGAATTTATCATTCCATTGAATGGGAGCAGTATCTCCAATATCTCCAACTGAGGTTCTCAAGTGTTGTGTTTTTGAATGTGAGAAGCAGCCAGCCATATACAGATAAGGAGTACACTTTTATTGATAGCAATATTGTTGGTGGTTTTAATTTTTAATCTGGGAAACAAAAACAACATTGTTAAGCATCTTTTAAAAGAAGAAGAAGGGCTGGGCAGTGGTGGTGCATGCCTTTAATCTCAGCACTCTGGAGGCAGAGGCAGGGGGATCTCTGTGAGTTTAGGGCTGCCTGGACTACAGAGCAGATTCCAGGACAGCCAGGGCTACACAAAGAAACCCTGTCTTGGGGAGGGAAGGAAGAAGAATTAGAATTAGGAGGAAGAGGAGGAGGAGGAGGAGGAGGAGGAGGAGGAGGAGGAGGAAGAGAGGAGGAGCATTAGAGACGGCGGCGGCACTAGTTTGGAGTTGAATTTTTGGTATTAGTGCCTAAAATTGTCAAGTTCTTCTTTATTTAAATGGTCAACTGAGTCTACCCAGTTGAATTAAAGATAAAAACTATCTGTGGTGTCTTAGTTAGGGTTTCAATTGCTGTGAAGAGACACCATGACCACAGCAACTCTTATAAAGGAAAACATTTAATTGGGTGACTTACAGTTTCAGAGGTTTAGTCCATTATCATCATGGTGGGACATGTCAGCATGCAGGCAGACATGGTGCTGGAGTTAATATCTCTTGATCGGCAGGCAACAGGAAGTGAACTGAACTAGGCATGGCTTGAGCATAGGAGACGTCAAAGTCCACTCCCACAGTGACACACTTTCTCCAACCAGGCCACACCCACCTCAATGAAGCCACACCTCCCAATAATACGACTCTATGAGCTTATGGGGGCCAATTACATTCAAACTACCACATGTGGCAATATAGCTATACCAAATTCAAAGCCATCTTGAGAAAAGGTGCGTATTTTTTCTTGTACTAAAAATACTTCTATATAGTTTCTCTTTATTTTTCCTGTTGAAACTAGCTCCTTGATGAGTGAACTTGGCTTCTGGTCTTGAGCCTGTGTAATCTCAGCTGTGGAAGCTGAAGATGCATTGTTTTCCTCAGGCTTTGGCTTTTCCATTTGGGGTTGTGATTATCTACCTCCCTTCCCTCCATCCCTACTGCCATGGGATGCTGTAGAGACAGTTCCCAAGACTGTCAGAGATCTCCATTTCAGTGTTTTCTTTCATTTGGCGTTGTACAGTGGAGACATCACCAAACACGAATCAAGATGGAGACTGGGGGGATTTCTTTGTATGTGTGTTGATATTGTTACTGTAGTTTTAATCAAAGGTCCAAACTGTTTTAGGACAATTATTTGATTGTGCAACAAAATCTTTACATAGTGTATCAGGAAGGAAAGAAGGAAAGAAGAAAGAAAGGAGGGGATCTAAAGGGGGGATGCAGTTGACATTGTTATAAAATGAAAACTAAAATGATGCTCTCTTCAAATGCCTTAATACAATTTAAAATATTCTTGTCAAAGCTGTACTTTTGAACATAGACTGTGTCCCCACATCTTCCGTTATTAGGTATTTTGTTCCAAAATGACTAGCACTTTAAATAGTATTTTGCGTGACAGCTATATTTATGAAGTCTATTTAATTAAAGGACTTTCTTGCTATCTCATTTAAAAAAAACAACAACAACAACAACAACAACAAAACTCATGATGCTTTTCTGTGGCCATTCTCTAAAATCGAATTCCATGTGTGATTTCTGTGAAATTGCCCTCTCTGGTTCCTATTTGTATGCTTTAGTGTAAAGTTGTTCTATCTCTGTCTTGTTTAGTTGAGGTGTGCGAGGTAACCAGAATGTTGCTCTGGACTTTGGAGAGTTGAAAGTTACCAGATGTTCTCACTAGCTCAGCGGTGTGCGCTCCCTGGGTCCCAGGCCTGGGTGAGATTCCTTCCTGCTGTTTTGACAGGGTACTTGGTTTGGTTTCTTTTTCTCTTGTGCTTTTACTCTGGTCAGAGCTCTTTTCTTTCTTTCTTTTTTTTTTTAATCTGTATTTAAATGATACTACGGCATCCAGAAAATCTGGCAAAGAAAATGATATTTTGATGACATTTTTCACAGGGCTCAACTGGAATGAATTATTACATTTTAACAAGGCTCTAATAAACAGCTCCTTTATTTCTCCCTAGAAGGGCACAGTATTTCTTTGTCCAACAAGTTGCCTGAGTGTATGTATTGTCGAACTTCAAAAAAGCTCCTTTTCTCTAGACTTCAGCTGAGAGACAATGGCTTTGCTCAGTGAGTGCTGTTTCCTTGTGACTCAGTGTTTTCTGATCTGTCGTCTGTATAAGATGAACTTAGATTTTAACTTGAAGTAAATATTTTTTATCTGAAGTGGAAGACATTTCATACAATAGTCATGTTTCCCTGTAGAAGTGAATCATTTCTCTGTAACTTGCCCTGATCTGCCAAATGATGGACTTTTAATTCTTGCCAAAACTTTGATATCCTTCCCTCAACTGTGGTTGAGCCAGCCTAAAAGAGCCCCCCCAACACACACACATACAGGCCCACCAACATGGGTCTCCATTAGTAAATGTGTTTATTGATCTGTATTTGTAGTATGGATGAGGGGTGGGGTGTCTGTTTCCCAAGAGGAGGAGAATGCTTCTTGTTGAATTACATAGATCCTTAGGTTCTGGTGGTGGCTCCTGGTAAATAATCCCATTACCACATTGATTGCTTCTTGTTGAATTACATAGATCCTTAGGTTCTGGTGGTGGCTCCTGGTAAATAATCCCATTGCCACATTGATTTCTTTTATGCTTACGGTGCTCTTTTTGCTTGTATGTCTGTGCACCATGTAAGTACTGGATGCCCACAGAGGCCAGAAGAGGGTGTTAGATAGCCTGGGACTGGAGCTCCAGATGGTTGTGATTCACCATGTGGGTGCTGGGAATCGAACCCAGGTCCTCAGGAAGAGCAGCACAGTGCTCTCAACATCTCTCCATTCTTAAACTTGATTTTTCTAAAGAAGCAAATTGAAGTCTTTTCCTAAACAGTGTCTAAGCCTGTCAGTGGTGTTATTGCTGTTAATACATTTTTTAAAAAGGAGGCAGGATAATCACGTAGAGCTAACTTCCTGAGGGAGCCTTGGGGAGGGTCCTGCTTTGCTTTGACCTGGGAGCCATTCTTGACCTTTACTATTGAACGAGGGGGCCCCAGGCTGCCACCGCTTTCCTCAGAAGGTCTTTCTGTGAGACAGACTCTCTAGTTGGTCTGCTCCCAGTCTTTGAGTGATGGCTCTGACATCCACTAGGGTCTGTCTCACTTCATCGGCCACTTACTTTATTATTTGTAGTAGCCAATCCTATTTTAGTGTTCAAACCATGCCTCCTCACAGAAGTGGTCAACTTAGAGTGTGAGCAACCAGGATGAACACTTAATTTCACTATAAAAGTGAGTTTCTGGGGCTGGAGAGATGGCTCAGCCAATTAAGGCTGCTCTTCCAGAGGACCAGAGTTGAATTCCCACCACCCACATGGTGGCTCACAACTGTCTGTAACTCCAGTTCCAGGGGATCTGAGGCCCTCTTCTTTTTTCCATGAGTATGAGGTGCACACATGGTGCACAGACATGCAGGCAAAACACCCAGACACACAGAAATACAATCGTTTTTAAAAGTGAGTTTCCACATTTTTGTCACGTAGTATTTGGTGCATTTTCTCTTCGTTCTGTGGGATCTTCACGACTGTAGTCATGGTTTTAGCTATAAATAACTGCAGGGACAACCCTGTTGGACGTCAGTCAGAATCTTTATTTCAGACAAGTACTTGAAGCAGTCTGTTAACCTCAACTACGTGCTTTCTTTTGGACACTGAAGAAAAGGAGCTGTTTCCCAACACCTGCATACCAACTGGGCCTGTGCCCTTTTTAGGAACATTTAACAAATGCTGTAGCTTTGCCGTTCAGAGGCTGTTTCCAAATGCTGCTAATTAGGCCCCCCACCCCCCAATGATCCTTCTAGGTTTGTGAAACAGATCCACTCTTCCCTCTGCAAGGGCATCTTAGCTTGAAATCCAGGAAGCGGTGGTGGATGGTGTCCATATCCATGACTTCCTGAAATGGAGCAAAAGTGTGGACGGCATCTGGGGGAAAGGGGGCTCTTTACCAGCTTGTTTCCTGTAAGTTCAATTGGAAGACCTTGTCTGTGCAAATAGATTTCAAAATAGAGCCTGCCCTTTGACTGTCTCCATAATTACATGGCTTGCTCTGTATTTTATTTGGCAGCCAGAGCAGTTAACCCCTGAGAGGAAGGGGTTGAATGCATGCCCGGCTTGCCTTCCCAGACATGTCCATGGGAATGAATAAACCACTGTTTGGCAAGGCCCACAGCTAAAAACACAAGAACAGTCTCTAACCGAACTAAAATTCTCTGGGAACAGATTTAATAATGTTTATTATGGCTGATTAAAAAACTTAACTTTGTCCTCAATGTGTGGATTGTAGAAGGGTACTAATTGTTTTTAAAAATTGGGAGTCGGGGGAGTTCGTTATTGCTTTGATGTAAGCAACATCTGTCAACAGGATGAATTTGCTTTTGTTTAGTTTCAAGAGCCCTTGTCCTTCAGCTTTGCCCAATCAGTTTCTGCTTCAGCCCGGGGCAATCCCTCCGTGTGTGGATGTGTTTTTCCTTCCACAAATGCACAGGTTATTTCTTGTGAAACATGAGCTTCTCTTCTGCTTTAGAGTTGCCTTGAAATGGGAAGGAACCCACCATTTTCCTCACTTTTTTCAAACATGTACATCCTAGTCCTAGATTGCAAAAGCATCATAGTGAGTGTCTCAGACTGTTTGATTTTTCTTTTGCAACATTTGTGTGAGTTATGAAACCTTTTAAGCAGCCAGTCAATGTTTTAGGTCAAGAGATCGGAGACAGATGCATTTGCACTGTTCTCTTGGACTCCATGCACATGACGCTCTGTGAGAGCTGCGGCTCCTGCTCCAAGTAATTGGTTGGAGTTCATGAAAGTGTGATCTCTCTGTGGTTCTAAACCTGCGCTTCAAAACTGTGTTCCTAGGGTATGGTCTTTTCTAAGCCTACTGGAGGAAGCAACATTTTTGAACAGTAAAATAAAACCAAACCCTGTCAGATTGCTGACACGAAGTGAGTTGCCTTTTTTTTTTAAAGTTGAAGTTAATATATTATTTAAGCAAATCATTTGGTTAAAATTAAAATTATCAATGACTGGAAGAGCCCCAGTTGAAAATGAATTAGTAAAACATTGTTGTTTTCTCTCTTGGTAATCATAAATCATTTAAATCTGGCAGACAGTCCTCCCTTCATCCAAAATAATTGCCTCCATTTGTAAAATCAATTAGATGTTAATATGCTATAAATAATAGTTTTGTTACTAGACTTTGGCATTTGCTGATCATTATGAAGAAATATATTCAGCAAGACATTTTACAGGGTGTCTTTTCAATTCCCTATTATCTCTGGTTGACATTGTTAGCTAATGTAAAGTCATACCAGGCTACTGTATTGTGCTGTTTTCTACCCAGATGTTTGGTCCTTCTGAATGTAGTGTAAGTGAGGACTGGTGGCCTGCCTCCGCCGCCGGGTGAAAGTATGCAATGAAAGATAGAGGTGTTGGTAGCCACGCTAGAGCACAGGGGGACTTTGTTCAGTTTTACAACTGTTTCAAATAATAGGCACTTTATAGGTCCCTTTGAAAGTTCATTCAGACCTCACCCTTAAAAATACTTGTTGACCAAAAGAAAACTCACAGTTTCAAGGGTAAAATTGACTTAATAAAGGGTCATTAGTAAAGGTGCACATAAAAACCCAGGGCACGGTGGGTGAAATGGAAGCATTTCATTATGTGGTATAGAATGCACGAGCAGATAACAATTAAAATGGACCCTGAGTTAAAAGGCCAGTAAATACGGGGCAGGCTGTGTGCAGTGACATTAGTTATGGAAGACACAGCCCTCCCTCCAGC
>CABHPP010138327.1:106737-118648 GCA_902168425.1 Peromyscus attwateri | reverse complement strand
AAAAAAAAAAAAAAAACAAGAAAGACTACAGGACAGGTGACATATATGCTGATCCCTCTCCTGTGGGAACAGTTCTGAGACTGAATAAGACATGATAAATCTTGTTGGCTACAGCGTCCTCATGACTTATTATTACATGCCATCATTTCATGTAACATGGATAGAGGTTTGGTCATACAGTCCAAAAAAACTTACAAAGTTAACAGATGCCTTTTACCTGCTCAAACATAAAACAAAACAAAACAAAAAAATCATCATTAACTGACTTGTACACACTATATATTCCATACTTGTGTTAATGCAGATATGTATGTTGTCTTTAAAAGTTTTTGTGTTTTCAACAAAAAAAGGACCAGATACCAATGAAGACGAGTAGCCCAGATGATCCAGCCCCTCAGAATGCCTCTGTTGGTGTTTCCTCAAAATTCTGCATCCAGAATAACTTCAAAGCTGCTAGCTGAGATGGTCCAGCCTCACAGACTATTCCAGACAAGACTTCAGATAAGCTCTACACTTTCACATTATACAGAGACTAAACAAAAAATAATACAGCTAGCTCTCCCAGGACTTTACCATTATCTCAATTTTCTCAGAGTCCTCTAGAGATGCAGTAGCCCTCAAACAACAGGAAGCAGTCTAGAGAACACAACACCCACATTTCCAAGAGGTGGGGTGGGTGGTTTTTGGTCTTTCACTGGGTTATGGATATTTGTCATCACTTAGCATGGTTGGTTACAAGTTGCTATTGGTCATGGTCAAGGAAAAAGCTGAATAAAGGAAATTAGATTCAACTATCTCTTTCTGAAGGATAAAAGGGGGATATAGTATAGAAATGATGGGACAAAAGGGTGGATTGTTGAGTCTACTTTTGAACTTAAAAAATAGCTACTAGTCTCAAATATTTTACATTGATATGAATTTTTGTATATTGATACAAATTTGAGGTTGTTTTTGCTATACTGTATGTATTTCTACTCTTGTTTAAGGTATTATACCCAGGTAGCTCATTAAAAATGTAGTGCAAAGTTCTAGTTCTTAAAAGCTATTATTATAAACCATTTAGGATAATTAAGGAATGCAGGTTGGTAGTTAATCATCTATAACAATCAAACTTGTAGTCATGTTAAGTATGTTTTCAAAGTCATACATTAATATATTTTAGATAGATAAAGTCTTCAAACACTTCAGAGATCTACAGAATATGGCACTTAAGATGTTTTAATAACATAAGGCTTTTCATGACAGTGAGACACATATGCTCCTGGCAGCACCAATCTACTTAAGAGAAGATAATGGGCACTGAAAAACCTTCATATGGAGTTTGCTTTCTTTGTGGCAAAAGTAAGCCACTGGGCAAGAAACTACCCCTGCCTTGACTGCTGACAGTATGCTGTCCAAATTGGACAAACAGGACATAAAAGAAGGTGACTACCAAACTTTGCCAAAATAGTGTAGGACAGTCCTTCAAAATTTCTGCTTCACAAAAAGTCTGTCAGATATTCTAGGCCTGTAGCTGAAGATGGATGCCCCAACATTGCAGAGAACCTTTGGTGACTGTTCAGGCAGCTAGCTGTCTTTGTTATTTCTATAGTTTTGGAAGTTGCTTGCTCTGTATTTCCTGTTTACTCAGGTAATATTATATCCTTCTTGGGTCTTTGATGGGGGTTGAAGACTAGATAGTTACAGTTTTCTTTGTTACCAAACTTAGAAAAAAAACTCACAAAAGAGATGTAGAATGTATAAGGTTGAGAAACAAAAAAGCTTAAGTTGTTTATCTAAGAAATTCTTTTGAGGTCTAAAAAGATAGTTTTAGATTGGTAATACAAGTTATGATAGAAAATAGTTTAGGTATAAAACTTTAGACTCGTCAAGATAAGATAGATAATAGAGTATTTTCTCCAAATTTGACAAATACAAATGGACTGGACATTGTGAATGTAATTCTTACTTGATAATTGTTCTTATTATATATAATTTTACTGTATTAGAGTTAAACCCTTTCCTTTTTATTTACACAAAAAAGGGGAAATGTGGGATATTTGTACACTGTGTAAAAACGTATTGCTATGATTGGTGTAATAAAAAGCTAAACAAACAATAGCTGCGCAGGAGGTATAGATGGGACTTCCAGACAGAGAGAGAACTCTGGGAAAAAGAAGGCAGAGTCACCAGCCAGGTGCAGAGGAAGCAGGATGGGCAGTACAGAGTAAAGGTAACTGAGGCATGTAAAATGATGTAGATTAAAAGATATGGGTTAATTTAAGATAAGAACTAGTTAAGAACAAGCCTAAGCTAAAGCTGAGTTTTCATAATTAAATATGTCTCTGTGTGGCTTTTGTTAGCTGGCAGCCCGAAGAAAAATCGGACTGCAAGTGTTCAGTGCAAAGCTTCTGTATATTTCTGGGGACTGGAATCCTCATTCTAGGCCTTGGATACAGAAGGGTGTGTGTGTGTGTGTGTGTGTGTGTGTGTGTGTGTGTGTGTGTGTGAATGTGCATGTGACTGTGAATGCATGCACGTGTATGTACATATGTAGGCTCCTGGCTCACTCCAGAATCGCCCCCATATCCTGGAATAGCTTTTCCATGCCTTCCTCAGACTGGGTTTAGGAGAAAGGTGGGCACTAACTCTAGTACCCAGCAGCTAGTGCTTTAGTACCTCACCCCTTGGCCCACCCTCCATTACATCACTGTCCACCACACCTCCAGTTGTTCTGATCTGATTAAAGTCCCGTCTTTTTTCCCATTCTCAAGGGGAGGCCAGACTGTGTGGCAGGTTAATCAGGAGGACAGGCTTGATGAGCTGCTAAGAGGTTGATTTGTAACTCCTCTTGAAGCATGCTTTCTGTCAGAGGTTTTTGGAGACGGCACAGGAGAGCTGTGCAGGCAGGCACCAGTATGGTGCCTTCTGCGAGAAGGCAAAGTTGACCCTGTACATGGCCCTGTGGGGAAGCCCCTGAAAGCAGCTGATTGCAGAGTTTGGAGTCAGAAGCGTTGGCCTCCAGTCAGGAACAAGTGCCTACATGGGAGCCAGCTGGGCAGTCCTGCGCTCTTTACCCGTGCCCCCTGCCTTCTCTGCCTGAAAGCAGGCTTACGGGCTCTGCTTCAGCTCCAATCCTCTCTGGCCTCAAAGTGCTCATTTACTCAGCTGTCTTGGCCTCCCCAGGAACTCAGGGAGCCATTCCCACGTGCCTGATGGCCCCATTTAGAAGAAGGCACTGTTGAATGGATAGTCTCCTGCCTGCAGCTCAGCCTCATCTCCTTAATGGATCCTAATTACCCTTGTCCGGCTTGTGGCTTCTCTCTAGGGCCCACCTGTCGGGATGATGGATGAGGTGAATGGGGGATGTGGCCAGCTGGGGCTGCAAGGCATCCCCCTTTCTCTAGTAGGGGGGAGCACAGGAACTTTAAATCAGTCCCACCATTTATGAGGAAAAGGAAGCCTGGCACAGGGTGAGCTTTTCTCTCCCTGGGTCCTCAGACTTGGGCCAGTGAGTGCTAGTTTAGGAAGAAGGTAAGGCAAATAGTCTGGGGAAAACTCACTGTGATGATGTACAAGCCCTGGCAATATAGGAGGAGGGAGGAGAAGGCTGGCAGCCCTGTGGAATATTATAGGACAGGCCTAGGAGCTGTGCTTTAGGACTCCAGAGCAGGTCCACTACAAGGAGGACATCAGCGTGGAGAAGTCCTCAAAGCTAAGTGACTGCTAAGTCAGGGTTGCTCTGACCAATGGCCTCAGGCCCATTCCATGTCTGGGAAAGTCAGTAAATAGACTGTAGATAATGTAGGGGTCTAGACCTAGACCTTTGACAATGTAGCAGATGCTAACGTGGCCATGATTCTGTTTTCCTATAGAACGATCAGATCAGGGACAAGGAATAACATCTACTCAGACCAAAGCACCGGAACCCCTCTTTTCTCCACTGTGACTAGAGTCCAATGTGATCTGTGAGTTCACAGTCACAGTTAACATGGGACTTACTGTTTTGTGCAGTGTTCTGTACCATGTGCCACATATGACCAGCTCCTTGAAAAGAGCGAATGTCATATTCATCTGTGGTCACTGGCCTTGTCTATCTGCCCCGAATCTTGGTGATGCTGCTGAGCTGCACACCTACAACATGGCAGATGAGCCATCAAAGGACTAGAAGCGAAGTCTCTTTGCAGCTGGAAGGTTAGTAGCTCTCCATGAAAGGAAGGGAATGGTCCTAGTAAAAGGCAAACCATAAGAGACAAGCTTCCTCTCCATCCCTTTCTTGGGAGTCACCCACCTAACTGTTGAGTCTGGGGCCCCTTGGGCACAGTGGCTTTGTGCTCTCTGGATTCTCTTCCACAGAGGTGGCTGTTCTGTAGTATGGATAAGTGTGGCAGAAGGCTTGCATTTTCTCACGTGATTGCTGACACATAAGCCAGCATCCACAGCTTACCTACTCACCAGAATTCCTGTCTTCCTATAGAATCCTCCCACATTAAATAGGGATGCTCTGTATAATTAACAGGCTAGATAGAATTAATGTTGTGCAGCTTCCAATCTCAGCCATAGAAGACATCATGGCATCCATCCTGGTCTCTTCGATTACTCCTTCTGGGGAAAACTAGCCATCATTTCACGAGGATGCGTGTTATGGATTAAATCGCATCTCCCCCAGTTCACACAATGTCCTAACTCCCAGGATCTCACAATGTAACTATTTGGAGATGAGGTTTTTTTAAAAGAGATCATTAAACTAAAGTGTAGTCTTGGGGTTGCCCCCTAGCCCAGTGTGACTGGCGTCCTCTTAAGAAGAGGAAGTTGGGATACAGGCATACACACCGAGAGGGAAATCCATGCAAAGAGACAGATGAGGGATGACCCTCCCCACCTCCCCCAATGACCTAAGGCCTTCCCACTAGGCTCCAACTCTTAAAGTCCATAACATCTCTCAATACTATCATCTTGGGGACCACACCTTTAACACATGGGCTCTTTGGAGCACTATCTATTTAAACTACCTTAACATGAGTTAATAACAGGTGGAATCAGATCCAGGAACCTCTCCCTCTAGAGCCCCGAGGTGGATCGGAGGAGTCATGGGTGTTGTCTCAGTTGGCTCAACCTCTGACCTCATTGTTCATCAGCTTTGTGAACCTGGTCAAGTCCCTTCAGGTCTGACTGCTTTAGTTTCAGCATCTCTCAGCTGAACTGGAAACTCTTCCTAGGGTTACATGCTGCAGGTCCACTGCTTCCATGAGCTGGGAGCAAAGGGCTTCGGAGAGAGCAGGCACAAAGGAAGTGGAGACTACCGGCTATCACCACTCCCTGTCTCTACAGGGTCTCTGAGGTCAGGCTGGACCTGACAGTGATAGGCTAGACAGGGAACATGACCAGGGTTGTAACATTGTCACCTATGTGTAGGTATTTATCCTCCCTCCCTCCCCCCCCCCCCTCCCTCCCTCCTCCCTTCCCTCCTTTCTTTCTTTCTTTCTTTCTTTCTTTCTTTCTTTCTTTCTTTCTTCCTTTTTTCTTTCTCCTTAATCCAAATCCAAGCACCTTAAGTTCATGACATAGCTCATGACTCCCAGTGGAACCAGAAGAGTGTCCCCTTAGTTCCCGTGGCTTCCAAAGCCAGAACTTTCAGGACAAGAGCCCTGCCCTGGAGATGGAGCATAACAATCACATTCTGTGAGGAAGTGGGGTCCAGGGCTGAGGATGGAGGGTGATTAGTCTTCTGTGCACACATCATTTCAACCTATGCTGGAGGCTGGGAGCAATCAGGAGCTTGCAAGAGTGGGCCTGGGATGTCAGAGCAGCCTCTCCCTGAGGGAAAGGCTTGGGCTGGGTTTCCTGTTGCATGCCTGCCATGCTGAAAAAGATCGGCTAAGTGTTATTGATCCAGCTCCAGGGGGAGTATTTGCTGGGAGGTCGCTGGCACCAGCCCATCTCTTAGCTGGTATTCATTACTCAGTGGTGGGATAGCGAACAGAGAAGGGCTGGCATTCTGCCGCAGAGTTGAACTTGGCCTCGCAGGAGGAGATTGTGATGTGTGAACTGAGAGAGGCAGACACCTGGATGACAAAGGGACAACAGCTCTCATCTGGATAGATGGGTGTCTGGTACATGGAGTGGTCTCCCAGGCAGCTCCCATTCTCCCAGCTCCTGCAGGTACTCCTCTCTGCTACAGAACTGGAAGGCAGTTTTTGGGTTATTCTCAACCTAGTCACCTGATGGCGTTCTTAGAGGCCTCAGCTTCCTCGAACATTCCCTGATGTAACATGTCCTGCCCATGTTTAAAGATGCATTGAAATGCAATTAGGGTTTACAGCAAGGTCCTAGAGGGGATCAGAACAGCTGCTAAGCAAGATATAAGTAGGTGAGTCCAATCTATGGCCTACAGACTACATGTATCATAGGGGATCTATGAGTGTGGCCCAACACGTCTGTGGATGACATCATGTCACAATGTCAAAGGGCTGGATACCAAGGAAAAAAATGTGAATTTAGCTGTATTTCATAACCCTCTGGTTGGCCTGCCTGTGCCTATAGCTGTCCAACTAGGTAATATTGATAAAGTGCTTTGTGATAGTGATGTGTGACTTTTCCTGGGGAGACATTACAAATGTCTGTTCACAACAGACCAAATGATTCTGCTCAAGCCTCGCTTAGTGAAGCACTCAGTAGTATGAGTGAAAGGTTTCTTATGCCACCAAAAACCCCACCGCAGCATGGGTGACACTCATGAATACTACATCCCTGGAGCTCTCTGCAGGCCTTGTGGACAGCTTGATCTGTCAGAGTCTCTTCTCATTAGAAAGTAGGAATCGTGTAACTTCCAGGACTTTTTGTATTCTTAGTATGTTTTATTTACTTCCTCAGTCTTCCACCCCACTTCTTCCTCTGGGAAGGAATGTTTCAGCTGGGAGAAAAGAGTTACACAACAGACAGGTCACACTTCAGACTGATGTCAGCAGTCACCAGCCCAGAGTTTATTGATCACTATCACTTTTCCAAAAGACAGGTCCAAGGAGGTAACATGGCGTTAGCAACAGCTGTGAGGAAAGATTAGTCCTAGGTCATAAATGAGACTCCATAACAGTAGTGTTTAGGAACAACTCTACAGTCTGTTGGGGGAGGGGGGCAAAGACCGGGTCGATAAATAGTCATTATCCACCAAATGGAATGAGACAGGAATGGAAAGAAATGAACTCCACACAGCAGTGTGAATGTAATTTAGAACCCAGTGAATGGGAAGGCAAACTCTAAAATGCTACGCACCTAAACTCAAGGCTGAAACTAAAATATGCAGCATAGGCAGGCATTGCAGGTGATGGGACTGGACAGAAAATCAAAATGAAGAAGAGCAGAAGGGTTAACAGGGTGGTCACCTCGGCAGAGGAGAGTGGTCAGAGGTATTGAACGAATGCATGCGTGCGGGACGAACCAACAAGCCACACATGCAACGATGTTAGCAGGGGTCCAAGAATGAACATAATAGTTAACATAAGCTGGGGATGTAGATGCCAAAACATAACGTTTTTCATTGAAATAGAAACCTATTATTGTGCAGATGTTTATTAACTCAAATTGACATTCTTGGAACCCAATGCTTTTCTTAAATGGAGCTTGGGAGTGTGCACCCACCGAGCACTGAAGTCACCTTGCCACACACCCTGTTGTAAAGCGTCTCCTCCAGGCTGCAGTGGATATGCTGGGGGAAATCCATACTTATGAACTAAAGCATAGGCAGGTGGGTCTCAGGACCCACAAGGTCTCCATCCATAGATTCAACCAGCCACAAATCAGAAGTGTTTGAAATGCATCCGTTTAAATTCCTGTTTGCCACTGTCCCCTAGATAATCATTTAAATGAACATTTACATCACACTTACACAGAATTAATATAAATAACCTAGAGGTGATTTATCTATCCAAGGAGGAGGTGCATAGGGCATATACAAATACTGTCATTTTATAGAAGGAGCTTGAACTTCCATGGATTTGAGTATCTGTAAGGGATCCAGAAATCAAAGCCCTCTGTATACCGAAGGACAACTCTATATGCCTGGAGGAGATTTATAATTCATTTTCGTATGTGTCTTCCAGGGCATGAGAACTTCTGTGGTTACAGTTCAGAATTGTTAGAGCATAAGTCTAGTTTATGGAAGTACAACTGGGGTAGATAATTCCATTTTTCTGAAATATTAGCAGATTCAACAGTTCTGGTTTCTCTGTTTTCACCAAAGCCTAGTGGTGTAGCTCTCTCTAATTTAGACATTGTTTTTTTCATTGTTGGGAATCAAACCTTTTGAATATCAGGTAAGCATCCTACCACTGAGCTACGCCCCAGCCAAGATATTCTCATTTTTCATCATTGTGTTGGGTGAAGTTGTGGTTCATTATAGTCTTATATTTTGCATTTCTTTGCATGTTGAATGTCTTTTCATCTACTTATTACCTGCTTGGATTTTTTTCATAATGAAATATTCAAATCTTTTTATCCATGCTGTACTGAATAATTTGTCTTCTTATTTAAAATTTATGTCTTTATACACATGAGTTTGTTTTGAGAATATGTGTGGATATGTTTATGTGTGTGGAGATTATATTGGTTATGTTTACATTTAAAATTTTTAAAATAAACTTTACTTATTAATAAAAACAACTCAAAGACCCATGAACAGAAATGTAGATGAATAAACTGTTACATAGTCACACAAGGAAATATTGCACAGCCATTAAAATGAATGACACTCTGGGACATGCAGAAATATGGATAAATATTAGCAAAGTTATACTAAGTGAAGACAAAAAGAATACAGTATAATGTCCTTGCTAAAATACAGTATAATGTCATTTCTAAAATGACAAAAACATCTAAAACATAATCTTTACCTTTGACTAAGTCATTAGCTCAGTGGTAGAGCACTTGATTAGTATGCCCTGAGTTTGATCCCCAGGACCACAGACAACAATAAGAATAACAACTCTTCCCCCTGAAAAATCCTTAAAGGGATATAATTAGTTAATGCCATATTAAAATGTAGTAAGAGAACAATGGAGCCATCTGTGCTTGAGAATGGTGGTTATCTAGGCTGGGACAGCTGGGGGATGGGATTGGATGGGATGTCTGTGTATGTTGATGGAGATTCTGCAGAGATGCTAGCCTTCTGGTTGGCTGGTAGATTTATGGGTGCTTATCACATTCTGAAAAGCATACATGTAAATGAATGATGGACTAATGATTAGATGTGAGTCAAAGATTATGATTAATCTGATTAAGTGCAGCTGAGGCTCTCTTATAAAAAAAAAGACTCTCATTCCCTCTCCAAATCTCATGGTTGAGCAGCACGGCTAGTGCCAAGATGCAGATTATGTACTAGCAAAACTCAATTTATTTCTGATTGGTTTCTGGAAAAGTCATTAGGAGTGTTAGTTGTATTTTTTTTCTTATACTCCAATGCATGTTGTCCTTTCCTGGGGTATGGATATGCCAATTTAGAGACCTCTTCTGCAGGAACACCGTGTCTTAGATTGACTTTAATTTAGGTAGGCCACTTATTACCATGTGGGAGAGGAGCTGGAGGGGTGATGGCCAAGGTAAGGAACATTTAGAAGTCTGGTACATTCTCTCACAAGAGGGGACAAGAGCTTAAAGAAAGGTGTAGGGAAGGGGAGGAAATGAAGGCACTCAGAGATAGTTAAAAAGATGGCTTCCATGGTTTCTCTCACAGAGGAATAGCCAGGAGCGAAAGGAATCATGGCATATTATCCTCTCTCACCTGTGTTGTCTCTCAGAGCCATTGTCTGTTGTCTCCCAACTCCGGGTCCCTCAGTCCCCTGTAGAACACTGACACTTTTATCCAATCCCAGGGCACTTCCAAACACCAATCTGATCTCTCTCAGCGGCTAATATCTAGTTGGCAACACCCTCCTGTGACAGTCTTGATGGGCACAGATATTGCTGAAACCTGGAACATGACTCAGCTGCCATCCAGGTTCCTCACCTTGGTTAGTTCTGTTCCTATGACAGCAGTACACCCATCAGTCGGTCACCTGGGACCCTTCGTCAGGATGAGTTAACTGAAACCAGCAGCAGGATCCCAGAGTGGGATTAGAGTTCCTCGAGGGTAACTGGCAATAGGCAAGCCTTTAATCCTTAGATGTTTGGAAAAGAAAATCACTCTCCTAGGGCAGTGGTGCTGCATGCCTTTAATTCCAGTGCTTGGGAGACAGAGGCAGGTGGATCTCTGTGAGTTCGAAGACAGCCTGGTCTACAGAGTGAGTTTCAGGGCAGCCAAGGCTACACAGAGAAACCCTATCTTGAAAACCTCAAAAGAAAACCATAACAACAAACAAACAAACAAAAACAAAACAGGAACAAACAGAAAGAAAGAAAGAAGAGAGAGAGAGAGAGAGAGAGAGAGAGAGAGAGAGAGAGAGAGAGAGAAAGAAAGAAAGAAAGAAGGAAGAAAACCACTCTTTAGGGCAGCAATAGCGAAGGATTGAAGAAGGTGGTACAGGAAGGTCCTGTGCTCCCACAGGGAGCTGAGACACTTGTTCTGTTGAGACAAGATGGCCATCACTGGCTTCTCCCCTCAGCTTTCATCTACTCACAACGTGGAGCTGCAGGTCTGGCATCTTAAGACCAGGATTCAAATGGCGCCGAGAAGAAGGCAGGTAACAGCAGAGCTGTGCAGCCTGTCCCTGCCACCTGAAAACTGAGGGACCCTGGCTGAGTTCTGAACAGGAATTCTGATCTCCTGACCTTTGGGGGTCTTGGCTAAGTGGTGGATTCTATGATGTAGGGCCTCAGTATTCTCCACTGCTTGGCGCCAGATGGAAGAAACAGGGGCCTGGGCTGGATGTGGATGAGTTGTGGGACAACAATTCCAGCACTCCCTCTGTGGTCCTCCAGAACTGTTTCTCTCCAGCTGAGGATGGGAGAGAGGTGGGTAACAAGGATGGAGGGCAAAATGGAGAAGTCTAGGTTATTGGAGGTAGAAACTACGGGCAGGGTACCTCTCAAGGTTGCAAGTTTTCCTACCTGTGAAAGGAACAATTCCCTGCTGTGACAGTCAGCTTTCTGTTACTGGAGCAAAATCACCTGAGATAGACACCTGAGAGGGGGAAAGGTTCACTTTGACCCTGTCGTCCTGGCTGCCTCTGTTTGTCTGGCTCCAATCCCTTTTGGTTGAAGAAGCAGGGCAACCTGGTGGACAGCCTGCAGCAGAGAAAGTCTGTCTACTTCATGGTAGCCAAGTGGACAGAAGAAAGCACATCCCAGTGACCCAACTTCTTTATATTAGGCTCCAGCTCTTGAAAGTTCCACCAGACCCCAATAGCTCCATCAGTAGATGAAGCCTTTAACTCACAAGCCTGTAGGGGATGCTCTACATCTTCTCTAACACTGTTCTGAAGGGTGGAACCCTGTTGTCTATATGAGGCTTCTGGTATACAGCAGGTGGTTCCTGAACTTCTTGGCTACTGGAAAAGACCTTAGAACTTTCTGACCATCTTGGAGGGTGATTGCAGGTGTGGTCCCGGGCACAGGAGCCCTGTGGAAAGACACCATCAATCAACTCTTAGAAAATTCAGTTCATTAATTTCATTTTGCCTAGGGCTGATTTGGGTTTCCTTTCAGATCTGTGGAAAGCTGCTTTTGGCAAATGAGTTCCTGTATGCCAGAGGACTTCTCTCTCTTGGTGAGCTGGTCTGGTTGAAGCACAGGTTTCTAGAGGTTCTTGGTCAGAGGGAGTGAAGACCAGAGACAATGCGTTGTGGGAAATGGATCTGCAAAGTTGCAGATTTGAGAACTGTCTTCTCTTTTTCTTTCCTTTCTTCCTTTCTTCCTTTCTTCCTTTCTTCCTTTCTTCCTTTCTTCCTTTCTTCCTTTCTTCCTTCCTTCCTTCCTTCCTTCCTTCCTTCCTTCCTTCCTT
>CABHPP010138327.1:49313-106727 GCA_902168425.1 Peromyscus attwateri | reverse complement strand
CTTTCTTCCTTCCTTCCTTCCTTCCTTCCTTCCTTCCTTCCTTCCTTTCCTTCTTTCTTGTTTTTGGCTCCTATGTGGCAAGAATCTTTGATTGGCAGGAGGAAGGGGACCTGGTTTCCAGCACACACCCTTGAAAGACTACCCTTACTCAACCCACAACGTCTATGGTGTTATTTCCTGGCCTGTTGCTACCTAGCCTCTCTTTAGCTTCTCAGTTCTTTATATGGAATTAGATCTCTGTGAGTGTGCTGTGGGTGATAGAACTGGACCCTCTACCTTCTCCAGACAACGGAAGGACATATGGTACAAGCCTCACCACAGGAGGTACCTGTCGGAGATTCAAATCTTGGACATAGGAACAGAGACTAAAAGCATTGGGTTGCTGCTGCCTGTGACCAGTCCTGTTCTCTAATCTCTCCATCTGGGGAGATTCCTTTAAGTGAGTCTGTTTCCCATCCTTATAATTCAAGAATTTTGACACATATAAGAGGTGCTAAGAGTTCAGATGCCTCTTCATGATGGAGGTTTTCATCTTCCCACCTTCTTGCCTATTACCTTCACCCTCTGACCTGACCCTCTGTGCTGCTACCTAGTGCCTATTCTTCCATGAGGATGGGGACTGGGGAGGAAGGGGACAGCACCAGGAACATAAGGCAGCTTACTGCCCCTAGGCTCAAGGGCAGATGGCCTGTTGAGGACAGTGAA
This sequence comes from Peromyscus attwateri, assembly GCA_902168425.1. NCBI lineage: Eukaryota > Metazoa > Chordata > Mammalia > Rodentia > Cricetidae > Peromyscus > Peromyscus attwateri. The sequence continues at coordinate 106,022 of CABHPP010138327.1, read as the reverse complement.
GGAGAGTGGGGCTGGGAGGTGACCCTGAGATTCATTTAACCAGCAAAGAAAAGGACAGGCATTATGTAGACTTAACAAAAGAAGAACTAAATTGGCATTTATTGACTTGCAGAGGGAGTTGTTAAAACAGATTCCTATACCATGAGTAGTTTGATGAAGAGGCTGGCAGAAGACTCAGCCACCGGGAGACATCACTCCTGAAGGTCAGTGATACCTACTGGGCAAAGTCAGCACATGAACTTGAGCTCACTCCCAAGTACATGCTAGTACACTCCTTGCCACAGCTCCCAGAAGCCAACTCAGTCTCCAGAAGGTGAATAAGTGTTCCAGATGTGACCTTTACTCACAGCCCTTGCCTGTCATAACCTGGCCCCTGGCCCCAAGGAAGAGCCTCAAGGATAGAATTCTTCTGGCTTTGAGGCAGACATAGAATCACAGGAAAGTTCCATACTTCTTCCAGTAAGGAAGAGACACTATTACAAAGCCTTCTCTTCAGGCATCTTTGATGAATGGTTTTGCAGAGGTGGAGCTCGCAGGGGAGCCAGGAGGCAGCTCACAGTGGCCTTCTCAAGAAAGCCTGGCCTTCTGTGATTTCTGTTTTAAGAGAGTGTAATGGGGGACACCCAAGGAACATGGAGAGTGAAGACAGAGAGGCTCAGGGGATGGGAACAGTGATAAGAATAACATTAGACAAAGAGCACCTGGCTCTGATTGTCCTGACGCTGACACCATCCAGGTCCCTTTAGCAGAAAAGCATTGAGAGAGACAGCAAGAGTGTGCTCTAAGCATTTGTTTAGAAAAGTAGGGTGCAAGCAGGGTGTGGTAACTCACCCTGAGGTTTGCTGGCCGGCTAGCCTAGCCTACTTGGTAATTTCCAGGTCAGTGATAAAGCTTGCTAAAAAAAAAATCAAGTTGGGTGACACCTGAGGAATGACACCAGAGCCTGACATTTGGTAAGTCCACACACACACACACACACACACACACACACACACACACCATCTTCACACACACACACACACACACACAAACACACATACACCATCTTCACACACACACACTTGCATTCCATCTCCACACACACACACACACACACACACACACACACACACACACACACTGTTATTAGAAGGAAAGTCTGGGGTGTAACGTGTGTGTGTGTGTGTGTGTGTGTGTGTGTGTGTGTGTGTGTGTGTATGTGCATGCAGGCTCAGAGTCTGAACCACTCTCTTTCTGCCTGTTCCTACAACTAAGCCCACATCTTTGGAGTTCTGGAAGTTGCTTTCCCCTCCTCAGAGCTGGCTTGAGGAGGTGATATACCTGCAGACACCAATGGAAGGCAGATGAGTCCAGCTCTACAGCTGAGCTCTGCCAGTTAGCCACTGGCTCCCTGGGGAGACCCAGTGCAGATAAAGAGTCTTATTAAAACAGCTTCTCAGATGATTATCCTAGGAGTCTATTACATCCTACTCTGGGGAGTAGCATACAAACTCCTCACCTGCCTCCTTTACTTCCCTTGGCCTTTCTCACAGAGCCTGGGCTTTTCTGCACAGCACCCCGACTCCCACTGCCCCAAGTTTTGCCTAGACTGAGCATGAGGGAAAAAGGAGCCTTCAGTTTAGCAAAGGATTTGAAGGTCACCTTCGTGGAGCCCTAAACACGATAACAATCTCTGCAATCAACAAGCCTGGCTCCTTTGGAAACTAAAATAGCAACTGTGGAGTCAATCGCGCCCCCTCCGCTCTCTTTTCTTTATAGGACACAAAGAAACTCTAGGGGTGAACTTGGAGATCACAGTGTCTTTTAACAGCCCGAAAACCTGAAAAGAAAGTTCCCGTGTCTATCTGCAGCTTGTCAGCACAGAAAAGCTAATTATCTCAGTGCTCTCGCCACCACCTTGTATCCAGCCAACTCTACCCTTCAGCTGTGGTCTATTTGTCCTGTCGATACCCCCAGGTTTAAGGAGGTTTGGCAATGGTGCACCCCATTTTAGGTGGAAGAGAACCCAGGTCCAAGGAAGAGAGGTGCCAACACAGGGTCAGCTCAGGGTAGAGTAGACGGAAGAGGAGACACACATAGATGTTTTAGCAACCCCTGCTGGCTTCTACTTCAGTCCCCTTCTCCTTGGGTTGGGCTCTGAGCTGTTGTTCACTGACTAGGATAGCATCCAGTGGGCAGTTGCCAAGGCAGGAACAGATGGAGTGGGGAAGGAAAGTTCTTCCACTCGGTGGCATTTGGGGAGAGGAATGAAGACAGAATTTTTCAGGTTGGAGTTAATTAGGGATAATGGAACATGCGTGGGGGCAAATTGTTGATGGGAATGAAGAACCTGGCAAATAAATGGCCGCTCTCTCTCTCTCTCTTTCAGCAAAATATGGAGTGGTCTAAGAAGACAATGGCTTTGAATTCAGCTCACGAGAGAGCATGAAAAGGAATGTCCCACAGAGTCCGCTCTGCAGCCCTGAGATGGAAGTCTGCCGAGAACTGAGGGAAGTTGTGTTAACTCACAGCACAGATGACGATGGTGCAAAAGGCAGCCATGCAGAAAAAGGACCACGAACTATTAGAAAGAGACCTAAAGGTCATCTGGCTTCATCCCCACCCCCAGTATGTAGATGAGCAAACTGAATTCAGGAACATGCCCAGTAAACAAACTCTGCTTTTAACACAGCTAAACGGAAGTGGAATCCAGCTACAGGCTAAAGCAGCCAAGAAACCTCACGTCCAGTGTAAAGGCAAAGACTGGCTGGAAGGAAGAGGGCTGAGAAAGACATGCTGTGCCTCCACTAATGCAAACGCAGTTGCCTTTATTAACGTCAGACATTTTGGGCTTCAGTGTAGGGGAAATTACCACAGACAGTGAAGGACATTAGGCAATGACCCAAAGCACCAATTTATTAAGAAGACATAGAAAAATCCTTCGCTCATATACTCCTAGGCATACAGCTTTGAAACACACAGAGTAAAAAGGGTAAGAATGAAAGGGACAATAGCAAGCCCGGCAGTTAGAGCCAGAGACTCCCATAGGTCTGACAGAGACATTTATAGAGCAATTAGACAAAAGTCTGCAGAAGCCCTGAGCCCTATTACTAAACTTGACCTCATTAATATTTATTAAGCATTCCACCCAATGAGGGAAGAACGTATCTTCCTTTCAAATGCCCCTGAAATGTGTACCAAGTCGGACTGAGACATAAAATAAGACTCAATAAATCTGAGATTAAGTGTATAAATAAATCTTTTTGATCATGACCAAATTAAATGAGAAACTTTCAAAAGAACTGTATCTGGAAAATCCTCAAGTATCTGGAAGTTAATAAAGTAGTCTAAAGTAAACCATGGGTCAGATGAAGAGTCATAAGAGATATTAGAATTTATTTTGAGAACAATGAAAAGGAAGTATGTGGTACACAGCTGAAGGAGTGATAAGAGAGCTATTGTTAGCATTAAATACTAATAGAAGAAAACCAGACAGTTTTAAAATTAATGATCTAACCTTCTTCTTAAGAAGCCAGAAAAATAAATGTAATTTAGAAACATAAATTAGTAGTAAAATTACCTTCTAAATATTTATGATTATAGCTTTAGACTGGAGCTGTGTTGGCCTTGGTCAGAGAAACTTCTTTTTGTAGAAAGTCCTAGCTGGTCAAAGTGCTGAGAATAAGTGTGTGTTGAGTGCTCAGCCCTAGACAGACATCTCAATCACTTTCTCTAAGGCCCAGGGAACATTGCAGGAGAGAGGGTGGAAAGACTGTAGGAGCTGAAGGGTAGAGAGAATGCTGATTGCTGGACATGAGGTGTGAAGGGTTCACAACACTGGCATATGTTTGCATATGCCCGGCGGACACTTCCGCCTAGCCAGTTCCAGGTCAGGATAGCCATTTCTGGGTCAAGGTGTCTCTCATAACCAGGACGCCCGGCGGACCTGGACACTTCCGCCTAGCCATTTCTGGGTCAAGGCGTCTCGCATGACCAGGATCCGTGATGTCACGTAGCCACGCAAGCGCGCAGCGTGCCTACATCATCTACGTCTACCTGTGCACGCCCCACCTTTAAAAACTGCCGCCATGACCCGGACCTCCTCTCTCCACACACGTGTTTCTCCAAGGCCTGGTCACGTTCTATCCCTTTCCTCTCAATAAACTCTTATTAGCGGATTCTGTCGTGTTTCGTGACGTTTCCTTGCAGGGTAACAGCACAAATAACTAACAAGGTGGCTATTGCAATCATGAAGATGCAGCAGCTGAGGCTACCTGCACAAGACCTACACACATCAAAAACACCATAAAAGTAGGAGGGGGCTAGTTGAGAAGAAGCAAGGATGCAGCAGAATGGGGATAAGAGAGAGAGTAGTGTGGGGTGAATATGATCATATGATCACAACACATTGTATGTATACAAGAAACTGTTAAAAAATTAAGTTTAAAATAGGGACACATTAAGTCCAAAGTAACTATGCAAAATGAAGAAATTAATAAAGTTTGCTGCAAGCTGCAGGAAAATGTAATGGAATCCAGATAGTATGACAAAAGCTAGTACTTGGAAATGTCAAGGACTTTTCCAGAGGTCAAGCCATGGCTTAAGAAGTCTTGGTGATATTTTAGCATATAAAATATATATAAAAGCAGATTCCTGCAATGATTTTCTTGTATGCTATGTATGCTTCCAAGAACTCCTAACAGTGTATTCTATCTAAAATACCTATCAAGCATCCAAGGCCAACCGGTCTCCTGAATTAAGGTAAACACCCTTCTGGAGACACCACCCAGGAGACAGGTGGATACTAGGTACATAGCTCTGTTTTCTTGTGCAAATGAAACTCAGACCCTCCTTCCTCTCACAGGCCAAGTGACATTCCAGAGCAATTGACTCAGGAAAAAGGTTTTTTTTTTGCATACCAGGTGCAGGAAGACATTGAGGCAAGATTCCTAGCAGAGTGGCAAGGCCAGAGGAGAAAGCAGCAAGGCAGAGTTTTTGCAGATTGTAGGTGGATTGAATCAGGTGAGAAGAGGAAGGGACGAGCATGGATGGAGGATTGGAGGATGAAGCTGAGGTCCAGAGAAAAAGAGCTTAGTTAGGACTAGGACAATGAGAGGACAGGAAGAAAAGGGACAGAGAGGAGCTGAGTTTGAGAACAGAACTGAAGCTGTGTAGACAGAATTTTGCCTTAGAGGAATAAAGTGGATGGACGAAAGAGCACGGAGTACTTAGATTATTTTTCCTCCAGATTACCCCCACCGTTAGTAGTGTCTCTTCCGGGGCCCCTGGGAAGGAAATGAAAGAGGCTGGACCTCAATAATTTCCTAAAAAAGTTAACAGCAGAAATCAGTGAAACAAGAGCGACACAGAGTCAACAAAGCACAAAGATGAACAAACCTGAGGAGCCTCCAGCCTGCAGGACGGAGCAAAGCAGAGACAAGAGACAGGCTGTCAGCAGTGCCTGTAGGAGAGCCCACAGAACAGACCAGCCGTGTGATGGAGAAGCTTACTTGATGACAGTCAGTTTAATCATTTCAATGAAATGGACCAAGGCCTGGAAAGACACAAATGGGACAAGTGGCCCAAGGCCCTGAAGCAGAAACCAGTTGAAATGTTCACAATACGCCCCAAGGTCAGACATGTTTGTGCATGCCTGGCGGACACACCCGCCCAGTTAGCCCCAGGATAGGCATTTCCGGCTCAAGGCGTCTGGTAACCAAGCCGACCGCCCGGACACATCCGCCTGGCGAACTCCAGGTTAACAGCCATTTCCGGGTCAAGGCGTCTCGCGTGACCGGGATCCGTGATGTCACGTAGCCACGCAGGCGCGCAGCATGGCTACGTCATTACACCTACCTGGGCACGCCCCGCCTTATAAAGAGCCGCCATGACTGGCCTAACTCCCTTCCTCACACGTGCTTTCTCCTGCGCGGGCACTCACTTCTTTCTGTTCTCCCAATAAACTCTATCAGCGGATTCTGTCGTGTTTCGTGACATTTCCTTGCGAGGGTAACAGCAAAAATAACTAACACCAGTAACCTCAGAATACCCAGGTTTCCTAAGGAAGTTGATTTGTAGGTAGAAATCTTCCAAGACAAAATAGAACTCAACAACAACACAAAAACAACCAACCAACCAAACAAACAAACAAATGCACAAACACAAAACCCCAAACCCCAAAGTTGGAGGTCCAGTTAATGAATTCTTTCAAATAATAAACATTCAAACAATCAAACAAAGTAACAAAATCTTCTATGAAGAGGAGAGAATACCCACAGCACATCTTATGGGGGAGCACTACTCCTGTATCAGAAGGGTTAATGACCTAAAAGCCTCAGGTGATTTGAGAAACTACAAACTGGAAAGTTGACAGCTTTGGCAGGATGGAGGATCCAGGATCCAGAGCTTCTGATAAGAAGGTCAAAATACTGGTCTTCCCTTGGTGTTGGCATTTACAACTTCCAGGCTTCAGGGAACAGATCTGTAGACAGAATCTTCCACCCCCAAAGCTCCCTTTCTGTCTTATAAATCCCAAAACTCAAGCCTGGTGGTGGTGATACATGTTATGTTCAGATCGCGGAGACCCCCAAAAGACCACCACGGAGACCGAATCCCATATGTAAAAGCAAAGAGCCTTTATTTCAAGCTCCGGGGCTCGTTCCCTCTGTCTGTCTGACGCAGCGGTGAGAGCAGAGAGCCCTGAGCTCAGTCAGGTGGGGCAGAGTTTTTATCATAGTAGAGGTTGGGGTGAGGGGATTTCCAGGTTCTAGGACCCTGATTGGCTGACAATTGTCTAGGGGTATCTGTAAAACAAAAACAGGTGTGTGCTAGACTCAAGGACATCTGGCCACCTTATCTAATGGTTAGAATGTTCGGGATGTCAGGTACTTCCTCACCCCTGGGTTGATCCCTGGGTGGTATCAGTTTAAGGCTTTTCCTGGATCTGGGTGTTGCCTGCCAGTAAGCCTGTCACAGAAGCTGTGTCTAGGCCCCTAAGCCTGTCATGGCTGCTGTGTGGTCAAGCTATTTTGGGGCCCTCCACAACACCTTCAAGGTGTTTCTCTGAGTTTGAGGCCAACCTGCTCTACAGGTCGAGCTCCAAGACAGCCAGGGCTACACAGAAAAATCCTGTCTTGAAAAACCAAAAACTCAAAAACCAAAAAACCAAATCCCAAACCAGAAAAAAAAAAAAACCCTCCAAGTTCTGCACCTGAGCACACAGTCTCACTTCTGAAGAGACCACTGCCCCCACTGCTCTGATTGAAAGACAGTCTCTTTCTTTTATTTTCTCAGTCACTCCTGATCTAACACTAACCAATCATACACTGCAAGAAAAGAAAACTGGTCCATTCACCATGAATGCAGACATCACACTAATAAAAAACTATTAAATGCAAATCCTCCATGATTGTATGTGAAAATTGCCATGTATCATGACCAAGTGAAGTTTGTCCCAGGAATGCTTGGTTGGTTTAACATTTAACACTAAATGTATTTTTTAAAAAAGTAGAAATATTATCTCAATTAGTGGAGGAACCTGTGAAATACTATGTAAATTAGAAAACATTTGCCACTAAAAACTGTAAAACAAAGGACAGAGAGATGGTTCAGTGATTAAAAACACTTGCTTTTCTCTCAGAGGACCTGAGTCCAATTCTCAGAACCCATGTCATAGCTGCAACTACCTTTAACTCCAGCAACAGGGGATCTAACACCCTATTGGGTGTGAGACCAAAATGAGCCATCTTAGAAATAAGACCAAAATGCTTTCACCCCAAAAACTAAGGCCTAAGACTGCTCCTTTTAGCTACAGGCTATAAGTTACTGGAACAGGCCAGAAGTTACTGAAACCAGTCAGTTCAGATTCCAGAAACCAGGAACCAGGAAGTGTAAAAGTACAGGGTCACAAGGTAGTCAGGAGGTAAGGACTGCCGGACTGTGGAATGTCCACTCCCTGGCCCCCTAGGTAACTGTTTAACATAGAATGTCCCAACCCTAGTTTCCATAGTGACTGTAATCGCCAGATGCCCCCATCTGGGGGCAGCCAATGAGAAATGGTGGCGGGCAACCACTCCCTTAGAAGTAAGATTAAGCCATGATTTCTAGAAAGCCCCTAGAAGCGAGCCAATCAGAATTGTACCTGTACTAGCACCCCTAAATGATGTAACCTTGTGATTTTTCCCTTTAAAAACTGAGCTTGCAGACAGGCGGGCACTTCCTCCAGCCTCCACTGCGTTGGATGTATTGGACGAAGTCCCTGCCTAGGCTTGTATTGCTTTTGGATATCCACAATTAAACCTTGCTTTTGCATTCCGGCATGCTCGTCTTTGGTGGTCTCTCTGGGGGTCACGATCTGGGCACAACATTGGGGTACCCATAGACATGTGGCATATGTGGAGGGGCCCCAAAACAGCTTGACCACATAGCTGCCATGATAGGCTTAGAGGCCCAGACACAGCTTCTGTGACAGGCTTACTGGCAGGCAACACCCAGATCCAGGAAAAGCCATAAGCTAACACCACCCAGGGATTCACCCAGGGATGGGGAAATACCTAACATCCCAAACATTCCAACCATTAGATAAGGTGGCCAGATGTCCTTGAGCCTAGTACACACCTATTTCCCCTCAGGAAGATACCCTAGACAATTGTCAGCCAATCAGGGTCCTGAACCCTGGAAATCCCCTCACTTCAACCTCTGCTATGATAAAAACCCCACCCCACCTGAGCTTGGGGCTCTCTGCCCTCACCGCTGTGTCAGACAGACCAAGCCCCGGAGCTTGAAAATAAAGGCTCTTTGCTTTTATATATAGGATTTGGTCTTCGTGGTGGTCTTTTGGGGATCCCTGTGATTTGGGCATAACAGCATACACACAGAGACAGACAAATGAAAGAAATGAAATACATCATTAAATAATTAAATTAAATTAAAACTATAAAACAGTACTAAAGGAAATTAAGGAATACTTAAGTAAGTAGAGGTATATACTATGTTCATGGATTAGGACCTATAAAAATTAATAATAATATGGAAAATGGGCAAAGAATTTTAATAGATACTCTACTGAAGAAGGTGTGTGAACAGTGGATGAACATATGGTAAGATGATCAATATCAGTAATCACTAGGAAAATTCAAAATTATCCTTCAAAGCCTGTTTGTTTTCTAATGGGAGTCAGAAAGGGGGTGGGTCCTGGTGGGAGTGGGGAGGAATTGCAAGGAGTAGAGGGAGGAGGAACCATAATCAGGATATAATTGTGAGAAAAAAAGCTATTTTCAATAAAAGGAGGAAAAAGTGAAAAAAAATCAACAGGGCAACGAATGGTTGAAAATGCAAGACTAGATACATTATGATAGAATCATTTACCAAAGATGAACTGACCACCTTCATGACAAACTCAAGTCATGGTTGAGTCTACTTCAAAACGAATACACAATGGAAGCTGAGAACACGAACAGAATGATTGGAACTTAATTCATTGCCATGTAAAATGGGAGTCAGCTATTACTTGAGAATGAAAGATTAGAAATCTGTGTTAGAGTACTGGCATAGAATAAATGAGTAATTAAAAATACAAAACAAGAAGAAATCCAGGGGCTGGAGAGATGGTTCAGTGGCTAAGAGTACTGACTGCTCTTCCAGAGAACCTGGGTTTGATTCCCAGCACCCACATGGCAGCTCATAACTGTCTGTGACTCCAGTTCCAGGGGATCTGAAACCCTTACCCAGACATATATGAAGGCAAAAGCACCAATGCATATAAAACAAAAAATAAATAAATTTAGGCTGGGCGGTGGTGGCGCACGCCTTTAATCCCAGCACTCGGGAGGCAGAGGCAGGCGGATCTCTGTGAGTTTGAGGCCAGCCTGGTCTACAGAGTGAGTTCCAGAAAAGGTGCAAAGCTACACAGAGAAACCCTGTCTCAAAAAACCAATAAATAAATAAATAAATACATAAATTTAAAAAGGAAATCCAAATTAATATTGCAGGGAGCTACCATATCACTACAACTTAAGGGACTGATAGTTTTAAGTTTAGATGAAGACAGAAAACAACAGAAAATCTCTGCTCTTGCTACTGAGAACCACAATGGTGCAATCACTCTGGAAGGAAACTTAGGTGTTTCTTAAAAAGTTGAGCATGCTTTTCCGTTCCACCCAAAGACTACTCTGAGGATTTTGCCCAAGAAAAGTCATAGAGATGTGCTTAAATGTTCTTAGTGACTTTATTCTTGCTAGCTCCAAATGTAAAACTATCCAGATGTCCATTTGACAGGTAAAGCAAAGAAATTGTGGCAAATACCTGAATACTATTCAGCAATGAAAAAGAACTGAACTGTAAATGTAAGTAACAATGTGACAAATCTAACAAACTCTTCTCTACTGAAAGAAACCAAAGACAAAAGGCTATTATTTATTCAGTCATTTCATTTAAATGACTTTATGCAAAAGACAAAACCGGAGGGAGAAAAACCATATGCAGGGTTGCTAGGGAAGGAAAAGGTGACTGACGGCAGAGAAGCACCAAGAAACTTTCTGTGGTCCCAGGAGTATTCTGGGAGCAGCTACGCTCATCTGTACACTGCCAACACAGTACTATTCTGTATTGTGATTGTGTTGGGTACACATCGGGGTACATTTGTCAAAACTGAATCAGGTCTGCAATTCAGTGGGTTTTATATTATCAATTGCACTTCCTGGAAGCTGATTGAAACACTGTGCCTGTTCTGCCTGATTTACAGGTGGAGGGTTGAGTGGGGTCCTAGAAGACTCCTACCTTCATTACTGGCAGCTCTTGGCTTCTTTGATTTTAGAAAGATGCTGGTCTCTGTGGAGCAATCCCCAGAGAGGGGAAGAAAGAAATGGAGCATGGCAATGTCTGAGGCCTCTTGAGCATCTGTGTGAGAAGGATGTCAAGAGTTGAGCCTTCTCAGTGTGGTTCCATCCTGGAGGACAGTGCTAGGAGAAGAAATTCGGTACCCACTGCATGTCAAAGGAGTCAAGGGCAGAAACCAAGCTGGGACACTGAGGCACCTCTGGCAGAGCCATTAGCACGTGGGGAATGCCTACATGGTGCTGTCTGCTTGCCCACTTAGCAGGGTAGGAGGCCTCAGACATGGCCCCTTATGAATGCTTTTACACATCTGTGGAAAATGGATTTTGAAGGCCATATTTCAAATGCAGCACTTTGTAATAGGAGCTATAGTCAGTCCCATGACAATCTCTTGTGACTTCCCCAGTCACATGTCAAAGTCCTAGGCCCCCAGGGCTGCAGTACCTTCTTGCAGATAGTGTGATTGCAGGTATAGTCAGTTGAGATGAAGTTAGACTAGAAAAGGATGAGAATACCATATAAGACTGGAGAGGTTGGGCCCAGAGAGATGGCTCAGCTGTTGCTTGAAGGACCTGAGTTTAAGTCACAAAACTCATGTAAACAAAAAGGTGTGTGTGTGTGTGTGTGTGTGTGTGTGTGTGTGTGTGTGTGTGTGATGGCAAGCATTTGTAATTCCAGTGCCAGGGAGGCAGAAATAGTGGGTTCCAGAGCTTTCTGGCTAGCTAGCCTAATCTAATTGGTGAATTCCAGGTCCTCAAGAGATGTTTTCTCAAAATTAAAAAGGTGGATGGTATTTCAGGAGTGACATCTGAGGTTGGCTTCTATCCTGCAGGTACACACTTGTATGCATGGGCATGTGTGCTTGTGTGTGTCCACACACACACACACACACACACACACACACACACACACACAGATTGGAGGTGTCCTTCAACTGAGGATCCACTGAGAGCTGAGTGCCTTCCTACCTGCTTACTTAATGCATTCAGAGAGCTGGGAGCTGGGCTTTGCAAACACTGTGCGATCAAACTTTTCCAGAAAGAATTAATAACACATTTCTGTTGTTCTGAGGCCCCAGCAAATCAGTGCAAGACAGCCCTGGCCTTTGCCCGTGTTCCTCTGCAGGAATTATGTATCCAAGAAATGCTGTGACTGTGGCAGTTGTCTGTGGGATAGTCTTTTGGGTGGCTGTTTACTGGTCAGTTCTCAGGAGCAAGGACAAAACTCACCAAGAGTCAGAAGGACCTCTGTGGACACTGGAATATCCTGGGATACCACAGAAGACCTGAGATTTCACCTTGGGAAGTACCGTGAGCTTAAAAGATGCTTCTCTTTGATGATCCCAGAAGTGGAGTGTGGATAAGTAACCAATCATGAAGCGTGCCGTGGCAAGTAGCACACAGAGGATGCAGTGCAGAGACTGCTTCCTGCCCCTCTGAGGGACGGTGCCTGGAATGCTAGCTTTCTGTTAACACACTCAGCCCTGGGCCAGTTCTCAGCCTTGGGCTCCTCTCTGTAGCAAGGATTTCGACAAGTGTGAGCAGAGGAGAAAGTGGGCAAGCTCACTCAAAACCCCTATTTCAATACAAATATTCTATTAATCCTTGGAGAATTTCATACCTGTATGAAATGTATTTTTATCGTATTCACCTTCTCACACCCCCTGGATCTCTTCTCCACCTCCTTCCAATTTCATGTCATTTTTCTGTTTGTTTGTTTTTTTATAAGCCACCTAGTCTGATTTGTCCTGTCCATATACCTACGGTTGTGGGCATCACTGGAGCACGTGGACCCTTTCCTTTATAAGTAAGTCACTGGGCCTATAGCCAGCCGGAAAGCCTTGGTGGATTCATGAACAAATACATTTTTTACAAACCAAACATGTCAAAGAATTGGTAGATGGATGGATGAAAAGATGGGTAGATGGATGGAGGGGTGGGTGGTAGACGAGTGGATGAATGTATGCATAGGTGGATGGGTGTATGTATGTATTTATGTATGTATATGTAGGTGGTGGATGGATAGGTAAATGAGTGGATGGGTAGATGGCTGGATGGGTAGACAGATGGGTAGATGGATAGGTGGGTGGATGGGTAGATGTATGGATAAGTAGTGAATAGATAGGTGAATGAATGGATGATAGGTAGATGGATAGATAGGTGGGTGGATGGATGACTGGTTGAATGAGTGCATGATACATGGACGGGTAGATTGAAGGCTGAGTGGAAAGTTGGATGGAAGAATTTGCCTCAACTCAGGCAAGAAGCGGAATGATGGCTGCATTCTACAAAAGGTGTATGCATGTCTGGAGAGAGGCAAATTCGGAGGATGTGAGTGCATGTTTGTGTGTCCTTTGCTCCTCCTCGAATAAGGACTACATGATAGATTGAGATTTTATACATTTAATATTTCCTCCCAACTCCGGGTGCTTTACATCTGGATAAAAGGAGCTATAAATCTCTGCAGGCAGAACGTGGCTCGCTCTGCCTTTCCACCCGCTCACTGAGATCTCACTTAGAAATCCAGCTGAACAGTCAGTGATGAATCACAGCATCTGTGGAACAGTCCAGATAAGCAGCGATTTGCATTTTCACGTGATCATTTGCTGCTCTTGGCATTTTCAAATTACCTTAGAGCCACATTAATTCAGTTGCCATCTACTGCCACGCTCTGCCCAAGTGACCGGGTGATGGGGATTCAAGTGGCATGTTTGTCTGGCTTTTCAGGCATGTGGAGTGCTCCCTTTTGGTATCCTGAAGCATATGGAAAGAGAGCAGCCCCATGGAGAGTGAGCTTGTAGCAACTCTCCTCCAAAGGTGACAGCTTCAAATCGACTTTGCCTTTGTGTTCTCCATGTCTGCCAATTGCTTAAAAATAAACTAAGCACCAATTGTTCCCCCTGGTACTCTGGAGGAGATATCCCCTCAGGTAGCTGATTCTCCCTCTCGACTGCAGGAGCTGTGTGTGCCGGGGGAGGCTGGCAGCAGCAGGCACCATATGGCTGCCATGGAGGCGGTCTTTTTGGTAGAAGGGAAATCTTGGAGAAGTTCTACAGGCTGGATGGAATTCCCCAGCCCTGCAGAGGAAGCTCTTGTCTGGCACTTGCCTGCAGCTGTCTCAGTGGTCACAGCTTCTTCAAAGAGACCGCATGTGGCCAAGAGGACAGTCTGTCACCCAGCCATGGGGACTCTGTCAGAGGCGAGAGTGTGTTCACTGGAGGCAGAATGAGTCCTGATGTGTCTAAGTAGGACTGCTTTACTGAAACACCTCCGGACAAAGAGATTTCACAGTCTAATGTAATCCCCTCTCCTCTGTTTCCTCCAACCTTCACAATCCAGGGAGTTTTTAACAGGCATCAGTAGTGCGTCTCCACACATCCATTTCCTTGCCCAGGAGCAGATTCTGCATCTTTACATCCTTAACATAAGTTCTCAAAATTCTACCCAATGCATTGGTGAGGAGGCCTTTGAAAATGAGAATTAATTTGTTTCTCTATCTTAATTTACATTTGTTCCTCTCCCAAGAATCCATCAGCTCCCATCTCTTCCAACCCTTTCAGGAGTCTTATGTTGAAGTTTTGCTCAGTTTCTCTTACGTTCCAATAGACACATGTTAATGGAGAGATAGATCGTCTGTCCAAAATGAATTGTCTAAAATGATTTGTAGATTGTCGAACCAACAAGGCAGTGCAAGGTCATTCAAAGGGATACAAGTTTGGGTAACAGGAAAGCTGCAGGTTTTTTTTTTTGTTGTTGTTTGCTTGTTTTTTGTTTTGTTTGTTTGTTTATTTGTTATTTTTTATTTAATGCCGAATGCTGTTTATTGAACACAGCTTTATAGAGTTAAACAAATGCAACAGAAAAGAATGCAGCACATCTTTGCATCATTAAACAAATATTCCACAGCATAAACAAATGTAACATATCTTAAGCTAATGTTCCACAACAAGGTGGGGCCAGTTCTCCAGCTTTCAGACCCTCAGGGTCAGTTCTCCCACACCTTTAGGGCCAGCTCTACTGTGTTTCCCAGGTGAGGCCTAGGGGCCCCTCTCCTAAGTACTGCAGCTGATGAGGGGCAGGACCAGCTCTCCCACTCTTGTAACCTCAGGGCCAGCTCTCTTACCTGGCTCAGGCATTGAGGGGTGGGAGAGGGGGCACCTCTCTCCCACCCATGCTGTTACATGACAGTTGAGTAATGGAGACAGCTCTCCTATGCTCACAACATTGGGGCTGACTCACCCATACCTCCATCACCAACAAGGTCAGCTCTACTGTGCTGTGAGGTGTAGGGCCTACTCTCCTGAGTGTTGCATATGGTAGGGGGCAGGGACAGTTCTCCTATCTGCCTCAGGTGTTGATGGGGATGGATGGCATCTCTCCCCTACTCATGCCACCACTAGACAGATTAGTGGAGACAGCTCTACCATGCTCACAACATGGGGCTGGTTTACCCATACCTCCATCAACAGGATTGGCTTTATTGTGCTGCCTATGTGAGGTGAAGGGCCTGCTCTTCCTAGTATTACAGCTGATGTGGGGGCGGGGACATCTCTCCCTCTCTTATGACCTCTGGGCCAGCTTCCCCACTTGCTTCAGGTGTTGATAGGTGGGTGGGGGAAATCTAATTATTCTTTATTAATAAAACTCAGGAGTCAGATATTGGGGTAAGAATCTGATTGATCAGCAAAGTGACAGAGAAGCGACCAGTGACCTCCTCTCTTTCTCTCCTTCTTCAATCCAAAAGAGTAGATAATATTTCTAAACCCCACCCTACCGCTTCCTGCCTCTCTATATATCCTTGGTCCTCCAAAACTTCTATGGCTAATTTTAGTCAGCTAGTAGCTAGTTCTGCCCTCTGATTCAAAGTAAATTTTATTTGCAGTCTCTTGGGAGTGTCAGAATGTGGTCAAAATATCCCACACTATTTCCCCCTTTTGGTCTAAATAAAAAGAGAAGTTTTTAACTCTAACACAGTAAAGATACATATAATAAGAACAATTATCAGGTAAGAATTATATTCAAAATGTCTAGTCCATTTGCATTTGGCAAATTCAGAGAAAATACTCCATTATCTATCTTATCTTGATAAGTCCAAAGTTTTACACCTAAACTATTTTCTACCATAACTACCATTATCATTCTAAAAATTTCCTTTTAGACCTTAAAATATCTTCTTAGATAAGCAACTTAAGCTATTTGGTGATGCCAAGCATCTTGAAGGCGCTGCTTGATGAAGCTCACAGTGCTTGGACAACTTGGACTGACCCTTCACTGTCATTGGTAGAACTTGATGCACAACTCTTGCCTATGTCTTTGACATGTTCAACGTTTCAATTCCTTGTTAAGGGTCCCTCACAGAAGGCTAGAACTGGGACAATGTAACAATTCTTATAGAAGCTGATGTTAAGAATAAAACTTTTGGTGATTCCCTGAGAGAATTAGCTATGCAAGAAATTGAGTCCTTTATAGAGCTTACTACTTAAGTGGTATTAGTAAACATGAGACATAGGATCTGGAACCAATCATTAAAGAAGAAAAACTTAAGCAAATTAAGAAGCTGACAAACTATAACTGAATCATTAGGTTTCTATGTTTTGCCTCAGAAACACAGAACTAGCATAGACAAGGAAAATTTTTTGATTATAAAATTAATGACAAGCCTTGGTATCCTTCTGAAGGCAAAGGAAGCAGTTTTAGGAATCTTGATGTTCTTTTATTCTCTGTAGGATTATAATAAAGATAGAGATCATATCGAAACAAGAGTTTATGACAGAGACACAAAGAAAACCATCTTGGCTCAGTGAACTGCCTGGCTTCCTGAGCAGACTTGTCAGATCAGGACTTCTCTGACTGTAGAAAGAATAAAGAGCAGAACATGGTATTTCAGAAGTCAAGGGAAAGGATGGTGGTCTTATGTCAGTTATAAAAGAAAGAATTTAAACAAGGGACTGAGGAAATAGATTTCCTTAGAAAGATCAGACATTCATTATAGTAGATCAATAGAATAATACAGGAGAAGCTTGATATAACAAGTAGTAGGAAATAACTTCTGATCTATTAACTTAGTCAAACTTAAATAGAAATATCCTGTCTAGTTTTTCTGCAACTATAAGCCTTTATAACTCCAATTTTAAGGAAAAATATATTGACTTAAAAGAATTGATTTTATCATGTTAGATTTTAGTTCTCATGAAATTTGCTGTCTGCTCATTTTTTCTTTTACTTTGAAAAGTATGTACCATGAAAAAACTTTGTAATCAATGATTAAAGTATATGAGAAAATGATTTTGTGTATAAAGCCTGTGAGAGATATGGGTTGTCAGAGTAGGTCAAGCAATACTGAAATGTGTTTCTTCTCTGTGCATCTCTTGTAAATCAAAACCAAGAAGTGTCCTGTGTCTGATTTCTCCATCTCCACTCTTGCATCTACCCATCTTCAGACCCTGCCCTCATCTGGAGCTGGACTTGGGCAGCTTTTATGTTTCTCTACCTTATAAACTTTACATCTTTTATCTAAGGTTTTTTTTTTTCTGAATTTGGTAACAAGGAAAACAGTATAACTATCTAGCCTTCAATCCCAATCAGAGACCCAATAAGGATAAAAATATTACTTGAGTAAACAGGAAGTAAAGAGCAAAGAACTTCCCAAACTATAGAAATAACAGAAATATCTGGCTTCCTGGACAGTCACCCAAAGTCCCTCTGCAACATGGGGGCATCCATCTTTGGCCTACAAGCTTAGAATATCTGACAGACTTTTGTGAAGCAGAATTTTAAAGGATGACCTATCTTGTCTTGGCAAAGTTCAGAGGTTGTTTTCTTTTGTGTCATACTTGTCCATTTTGGATAGCTTACTTACAGTAGGCAAAAGAAGTTTCTTGCTCAATGGCTAACTTTGCCACAATGAAAGCAAATTCCATATGGAGGTTCTTCAATGGCTATCACCCTTTTTGAAGTAGATTGGTGCTGCCAGGAGCATACGTGTCTCACTGTCATGAAAAGCCTTATGTTATCAAAACATTTGAAATGCCATATTCTGTAGGTCTCTGAAGTATTTGAAGACCATCTATCTAAAATATATCCCTGTTTGACTTTGAAAACATACCTAACATGGTCACAAATTTGATTGTTATAGATGACTAACTACTAACTCATAATTCTTAATTATCTTAAACAGTTTGTAAAAATAGTCTTTAAGGACTAGAACTTTACATTACATTTTAAAATGAGCTGCATAGGCAAAATACCTTAAACAAGAGTAGAACCATATATACAGTGTGTTAAAACAAAAATAACCTTAAATTTGTATCAATATACAAAATATCTTTAACAAAAGTAGAAACATATGTACAGTATAACAAAAATAGCCTTAAATTAGTATTAATACACAAAAGTCCATACTGATGTAAAATATTTAAGATTAGTAGTTACTTTTTTAGTTTAAAAATACATTCAATAATTTTCCCCTTTATCCTATCATTCTTACATCCCCTTTCCTTTTCAGAACAAGATCCCTGAATCCAACCTCCCTTGCTTAGTTTCCTCCCTTACTATGACCAGTAACAACTGGCAACCAACCCCCTAAATGATGATAAGCATCTATAACACACTGAATGACCAAAGACCACCCACCCCAACTCTTGGGAATGTGGACATCATGTTCTTAAAATTACTTCCTGTTGTCTAGCGGTGATAGCATCTTTAGGTGACTCTGAGAAAATTGAGACAATGGTCAAGTGCTGAGAGAGGTGGCTGTATCATTTGTTGTGCAGTCTCTGCATAACAGGAAAGTGCAGGGCTTATCTGAAGTCCTAGCTAGAGTAGTTTATGATGCTGGACCATCTTAACTCACTGACTTGAAATTGTCCTGAGCAATTTGTAGTCTAAAGCTGATCTTTGGGTGGTGTTTGCCAGTTTGGGTGGCGTTACCATAATCCAGGTGGAATCATCATTGTAGGGTCCCATCATCCTTTTGGAGATTTCAAAGGTTGCTATTAGGAATGATCATGGTTCACTGCAGAAAACTTCAACATTTCAAATGTCACATGCAGCACATCTTGGGGAGGTTAAAGGATCACAATCTATTAAATATATCCAGGGTACACAAGCTTAATTCCTAGTTACCTGATTCAGGCTCAAGCCCAAAATCATGTACAGGAAGCTAGATGAAGCCTATATCTAGAATTAGGGCTCTATATGACCATTAATATCATGACAGAATAAATATATATACATTTATAATATATATTATAAATTTTGAGATAATATTTAAACATTAAGAAAAGTTTTAAAGAGTCAAAATAAAACCAAAGGATTATGAGATTAGTGGCAAAAGAATAGTTCCTTAATTTTGGTTTTTCTTTGTTCCATACCAGGTGTCTCTTCTGACATGAGACAAAGATTTTGGATTTTTCTTTAACAAGCATGCTTGGGTTTAGAGAATAAGAGAGCCACACTCCAACTCCAAAGCAAGCTTTAATTTTTAATTGAATTGGGACTACAAAAAGTCCATTTGATTTATATGTCTGTAGAGAACAGCAGAAAAAAACTTTTGGGAAGATTCATGAAATTTTATCCTGTTGAAAATGTGTTGTACCATTAGACCAATTTATTCTTTTTTGGGGGGATATTTTTTCTGGATGATTCGTCCTTTTTCTTCAGATGTCTCACTTGACCAGTGGCCTTCAGATTCCTTAGTTGGATGTTTTTATTCTCCTGTAAAGACAAAAACAAAACCCTGTCCCAATCCTAACTCTGAGGAGTTTCCACTTTGGCAGCTTATGTCTGACCAAATGATGTGTGTTTGTTAGTCTTGTAAAACTTAGTTTAGATTGAATGGCCATGCTGATGGATGAACTATTGCCTCTCCTAATCAAGAGGTCTCTCCTGTTCCAATCTCATCTTTATCAGTTTTGATGATCCATAGCTTTTATTCTCCTGTGGAAACAAAACAAAACCTCTTCTCCAATGTAAAACATACCTTAGTTTTCATTCTGAGGTCAACACATCTTTAAAGTATACAGGCTGATTTAATTCAGCAGTTTTTTCCACTATCCAATGTCTCTCTGCAGCTGTCATTCCTTTCTCATTAGCATTTAAAAATTTAAAGTTAATAAAGCATTATATAATCTATCACTGGGGTCTTTATTACCCATTTCTGTTTATTAAGCATATCTTTTAAAGTACAATTAGATCTTTCTATAGCTGCTTGTCCTGTAGGATTGTGTGGTATACCTGTAATATGCTTTATATTGTCATATGTAAAAAACTGTTTCATTTTATTAGAGACATATTCTGGAGCATTGTCAGTCTTAATTTTTACAGATATACCCATTATGGCCATAACATCTAATAAATATGTAATTACAGAATCAGCCTTTTCAGAACTCAAAGCAGCTACCCATTGAAATCCTGAAATTGTATCTATGGTATGCTGCCTATACTTTAATTTTCCAAATCCAACTAAGTTGATTATCTCTTCATTTAATTTTCCCATTTTCTTTTTCTTTTCTTTTCTTTTATTTTATTAATGCTGAATGCTGTTTATTGAAGGAGGGAGGAGGTCTTAAATACAGGCTTACAGCACAGTAAGAGTAATGGGAGAACTCTGGAGGGCAGAAGTTCACTGCTGATGTTTTACAATCTTGCATCTAAGCTGTTAACGCCCATTATTCAGGATACACAGACAAGGAACTTCCCTTAAGCATTCAGGAGGGTGGAACCCGGCAGGGAATTAGCATAGGGAGAATATCAAGGTCAAAGTCAGCAAGCAAGGCAACAGTTACCCAAAAAGGGGGCCAGGGCCCTACAGGTCCCCCTTTTACTAAAAAATGAGCTTCTGACTTAGGTTGCATGGGACATCAGCAGGTCACATTACCCATCATGGCCCAGGCCACACAGGCGCTCTGTCTTAGGTTGGTGAGCATCCCCCAGACATTACCTGTCTCTGAGTACTCATTATCATACAGGCTCAATTGTGTGTGAGCTGCTGAGTTAACTGCTGCCAAAGATCTCAAAGTGGCGCTGGGCTTGCAATCTGTGTGTTTGACACAGAAAAGACCAACAGAAGTCCTAAACCACCCATAGCCAGTAGGCTAAAGGCAACTGAGCCATTCCCTTCCTTAACGAGCCTTACTGCAAATTGGAGTCCTTGTAAGATGGTATCCCAAAAGCAAATGGAACTTGAGTTTATAAATTTATAATTTTCAAAGCCAATTGAAATGTATATAACTATTGAATTAAATTTATCATACCCAATAGAATGAAAGATTAACTAACTGTGGTAGCTACTTTTGCTGCCAGGGTCTCCACTGTGCTAGCTGTAGTAACCAATTATGAAATGGTAATCCCAGGAACAGTAGCAGTGGTGGTCGCCATTGCTATAACAGCAACAACAGCAGCAGCAATGTCAAATTCTCTTCTGGATCGTGTGGGCATCCACTAGCATGGATACAACTCCAGGAACACAAACTGCCAAAGCCCATTTTTCTTGATCCCAACACGACTTAAGCTGGCAGCTCTGCAAAAGAACAACTAAGAACCATAAAGAAAAAACAGGCAGGTCACAAGGAGCAGAACTAATGGTCTCATAATGGCTACATTCAGGCTCATAAATTTTAAGTTATCTTCAAAGGGGGCTAAATGAATTTCAGGAGGCCAATAAATGTTGCACAGAGCCACTCCTGAAAAGTAGGTACTACACCAGCTTGAAGAGGATTGTGAAAATGAAAAGGTTTAGCTGGCATGCTATTGTTAACAAATAGAGGTCAGTGACCTTCAGGGTTACCCTTAATCTCCAAGGTGTCTGGGTGACACGTTCTCAAACATACTTGAAAAAGCATTTACCATACATTACCTTCTGGAGAATCCAACCGCATGGCTACAGTTCCTAGGCTTACATTAATGCTTGCCAAAGCTGGCCATATTGGGCTCTCAATCCCCATTGGCATGAGAAGGGGAGAGTTTTTCACGAAGGCCCAATAGGTCTCTGCCATGTTGGGCTTCAGCAGCAGCCACAGGGTGCACACAGTGCTCAGGAATCCAAAGAGGAACCTCATTGTCCTGAGGAAAGACATAAACAGAACCCTGGGCCCACACCAACACCAGATCGGGTCTCCTCCAAGTGCCAATAGAAAGATCCTTCCATCACTCCAGAGGATGATTTGCAACAGGAGCCCTCCAGTGCTTATCTGCAGCAGATACTCCAGCAGAATCCACCAATAAAAAATTTAAATATATAAAACACGGGAAAGAATAGAATGTGGAGAGGAATGATGAGCCCCTAGTTCCCCCTTTTTACTTTAGCAAAATATGTTTGTTTGTTTTTTTAATAGTTCAAATTTTTCTTTTCTTTTTTATTTTTTTTAAATTAATTAATTAATTATTTTTTCATTATCAGCTTGATACAGTATAAATTCTTATCTTAATATTGAAATGTTTCATTGAGGCTTGCTCAGTAATTGAGTAAAACCAAAACTTACTATAAGCCACAGTCATCCTAGGGTCCCCCATGCTATATATAGCCTCCATGGTTCTGTGGGTTGCAGTCTGATTGTTCTTTGCTTTATATCTAGAATCCACTTATGAGTGAGTACATACCATGTTTTTCCTTCTGGGTTTGGGTTACCTCACTCAGGATGATATTTTCTAGTTCCATCCATTTGCCTGCAAATTTCATGCTGTCATTGTTTTTCTCTGCTGAGTAGTACTCCATTGTGTATATGTACCACATTTTCTTAATCCATTCTTCAGTTGACAGGCATCTAGGTTGTTTCCAGGTTCTGGCTATTACAAATAGTGCTGCTATGAACATAGTTGAGCATGTATCTTTGTGGCATGATTGAGCATTCCTTGGGTATATGCCCAAGAGTGGTATGGCTGGGTCTTGAGGTAGTTCGATTCATAATTTTCTGAGAAACCGCCATACTGATTTCCTATGTATCTATGGTATGCTGCCTATACTTTAATTTTCCAAACCCAACTAAGTTGATTATCTCTTCATTTAATTTTTCCATTTCCAAATCATCTATTATGGAACCACACAGAGACCTATCTCACTGCATTGGAATATTGTTCGCCATTCTCAATGTGGGTAAATACTCTTTTTTAAAAAAAGCTAATTCCCTCTTTAAGAATTCCCAGGTGTCTCACCAGATCTGATGGTGACCACAGTGAAGTGTGAGGCTGGCTGTTGCTGCTGTACTGCAATGGTGGACAGAGAACATGGCATGTGACGGAGAGGAGTGAGAGGGATGGCTAAGAGTGTGTGGTGGCCACAACAGTAAAAGCCAGAGTGGGTGTTGAGGTGGCTGACCCGGTGTGGCAGTGGCCCCAAGAGGGGGTCCAGGGGAAGCCCACAATCACAGGGAGAGGGAGGAAGCTGCCTGAAAAGCAGACACGGAGGGATGTGCAGAAGAAGCCTGCATGCCAGGAAGCAAGGGCATAGGCTGCCTGAGTGACAGAGCTGGCCGGTGGTGGGTGGCTCACTCTGGCAGCGTTTGGGGCCCAGTGGCCTGTGGTGTTTGGGGCCCAGGATGGGTAGCATTTGGAAGCTGCTATAGAGAGGCTGCAATGGGAAAACCCCAAACTCATGCAGAGGGCCTGGGGGGACGGAAGAAAAGGCAGCCCCAGTGGTGACTCCAGCAGCTGCAAAGCCGGCAATCTTGTGCCCCAAGTTGGATGCTAGATGAAATGTTTATCTAATTATTCTTTATCAATAAAACTCGAGAGTCAGATATCGGGATAAGAACCTGGTTGAACAGCAAAGTGGCAGAGAAGTGACCAGGAACCTCCTTTCTCTCTCTTTCCTTGATCTCAAAGGGCTGAGAATCTTTCTAAGCCCCTCCCTACTACTTCCTGTGTCTCTCTATCTGTCCTGGGTCCTCCAAAACCTCTATGGCTAATTTTGGTCAGCTAGTAGCTAGCTCCGCCCTCTGATTCAAAGTAAACTTTATCAGCAGTCTCGGGAGTGTCAGAGTGTGATCAAAACATTTCACAACATGGACCCACCCCTGTCTCTGTATCCATTTAACTGTGGGTAGATGTCTGGCCATTTCCATGGGTTGGCTGTTGTGAATAAAGCTACAGTGGACACAGACTCATAATGGGTTTGAGATTTTGATCTTAGTTCTTTCAGATAAATACTCAGGAGACTGTTGAATTGCACGGCAGTTCCAGTCTTATATTTTTGAGGAAACTCCATCTTGTTTTCCATAGCTTCCCCACCAACATAATCGAAGGGCTCCAGACTCTCAGTGTCTCACAGCACTTGGTTTTTGTTTCTAAAAACAGTCTCCTGGCATGTGTGAGATGATGCCTCACTGTGCATCTGATTCTCTGATGAGCATTGACCTCGAGTACTTTCTATGTATCTGTTGACTGTTGAATTTTTTTTTTTTGAGAATTGTGTATCTGAGTCTTCACATCATGGTTTTGAATTAAGTGACCATAATTTTTGATATTGTGGGAGTCCCCAATGAACTTTGGAGTTAATCACTGATCATCCACAGAGTTGACATTTTCCTAGGTGGCCTTCTTGGCTTTCTTGCATCCCTAGGTTGCCTTCTGTTCTGTTAGTTGTTGCGTTTCTATTCTTTGTTTATTTTTCATCACTTTCTTCTAATTAACTCACAAATAGAGATATCAAACAGCAGGTTTAAGGGAGCCACTCACACTCTTGCTGGAGCCTCAGCAGTCAGGATGGCTGTACGGCATTCTCTAGTCCTAGCAGAGCCCAAGACAGAGGCCTGGCCCTGCAGCCTTCCCATTTCTATACTCTAATAAGGAAAAGGAAAAGTGGGAAGCAAGTCCATTTATAATACCTCTAAGAATAATGAAATAGGAATAAATTTAAGGCAGCAAAACTTGAAAAGAATTAAAGTAAGCACAAATAAATCACACAAAACAGCCTAAACTTTCCATATAGTTCTCATCAGTGTCTCAAAAGAAATAGAAGAACAATAATTCTATAGTTTATATGGATGTGTGGGTGGGGACTGGTTATAATCTCAGCACTGGGGAGGCTGAGACTTGAGGCTTAATAATTTAAAACCAGCCTGGGCTAGTTACAAAGCAAGTCTCTATCCAAAACACCAAACCAGGGTGGTGAGATGGCCCAGCAGGTGGAAGCGCTTACTGGACAAAGCTGGCATTCTGAGCTCAACCCCTGGAACCCACAAAGGAAGAGGAGAACCAACTCTTGAGAGCATGCTAGGGCATGCCCATGCCGGAACTTGCTCTCACAAACATAGTAGTAATAAAAACAGACAAATAAAAAAACCCAGCACACAAAAGAACTCAAAGAAATGGCAGGACAAACAGAACAGCAAAACCACCCAAACCAGAAACCAGCACCTCCACCCTGAAAAGTCCGATCAGTCTTGAGAAAGAACAAAGTTGGAGCCGCCACATGCCTTTCCTGGCTTTGAGACATTCTGTGAAGCTGTAGTACCAAACAGTTTGGTTCTGGAAGAGAGTAAAGAGCACAGAAATAAATGTATACAAACACCACAAACTGGGTTTCACTCAAACCTGGGACAAATGGCTGAGGTGCCTATTTGATACATTGTCCCTCAGCCCCTACCTGTTACAGGGTCCTCCTGTCTGGCATACCTCATCCCCTACCCTAAATTCTTCCAGCCCAGGGGTTGGGCTGCCCTTCCCTATATAATGCAGACATTTTGGTTACCTGGCCTTTTGGTTTACCCTTTACTGTCTTGGACCATGCCACCCTCTAGGTTGGTGACTCCTCTCCCCTCTCTCCTCCCCCATTTCCTCACATGTCCTGGCTCAGGGTCATGTTCACTCTGGACTCTCCCAGATGTCCCTGCCTCTGGCTGTGCTCTCCCTTTTATTACAATACACTTTCTCCTCCACCATACCTAGGAGCAGCCATGTCCTTCCCTTTTTATTTCCTTTTTTCATTCAGGGGAAGGACACTGAATATTCAATAAACAGTATTGTGAAGGCTGTGTTGTGTGCACACAAAAGGCTGGATCTGGACCCTTGTCTTAGTCCCCAGAGAAAAACAAACTCCAAATGGGTCAAAAATTTAAATGTAAGACCTGACACTTCAGAACTCCTAGGACAAAACAGAGGGCTGAAGCATCATGACATTGCTCTTAATGGTTTCACAGACTGGACACCAAAGGTGCAGGCCACGAAACCAAAGATAAACGCATGGAGTTCATAAGGCATGTGGCTTACAGAGCAACATCGAAGCATGCTTTCTGAATGACTTTCCCTTCCGCTTCTGGGTTTTGGTGTTTGTGTGCTGAGGGGCAGGTGGCAGGGTTTGGGACACTCAATCCCACTCTCCTATGTGTATCTTCAGCTGTACAAAGGAGTATGGAAGTGTGAACCTTTTCCAGTGCATTGGAAAGGAAGACCAGAAAAGAAATATATTATATTGGATTTCAACTTGTCAGTTTTTTAATTTTTTTTTTAGGTTAAAAACTAGTTGATTATCACCAATTTCATGTGGTTGGATCTAATGCACTCAAATCTGATTTAGACTAATTTTGGGGAAATGACACCTCCTGCCCCATAGTCTCTCAATGAGGGATGAGACCTTATTAGCCGTTCCCCGCCTGAGCTGGAATATAGATTGGCTTGGTCTTGTGTAGGTCTTAGGCAACTGCAGTAGCTGTGAGTTCATGAGTGCAATGACCATGTCGAATCTGGAAGACAGTGTTTCATCCTTCCCCATCTTCCCATTCTTACATTCTTTCTATGCTGCTTCTGTGCTGTGGGATGTTCTGTATGGCAAATGTGTTGCTCTGATTGGTCAATAAATAAAACACTGATTGGCTAGTGGCTAGACAGGAAGTATAGGCGGGACTAACAGAGAGGAGAAAAGAACAGGAAGGCAGAAGGAGTCACCGCCAGCCAGCCACCGCCAGGACAAGCAGCATGTAAAGATGCCGGTAAGCCACGAGCCACGTGGCAAGGTATAGAAATCTAAACGACAGAACACTGTATACCTGATAAATAAATCGATAAATCTGAAAAAAAATTTATAGAAATGGATTAATTTAAGATATAAGGACAGTTAGCAAGAAGCCTGCCACGGACATACAGTTTGTAAGCAATATAAGTCTCTGTGTTTACTTGGTTGGGTCTGAGCGGCTGTGGGACTGGCAGGTGAGAGAGATTTATCCTGACCGTGGGCCAGGCAGGAAAACTCTAGCTACATTTCTGTGTGGTTCCCAGAGCCTTAGAGCGAGTGACATCGATGTCTAATTTAGGACTGAGTGCTCACCAGTCACTTACTCCCCACACTTTGATCAGCTGTGAGTGTCTCCTCGACTGCCAGCTACTGGGAGCAGTGTGTTCTTTTCAGCAGCTTTAAATAATTTCCTCTTGACTTGCATATATGATGAGCTCCCTTCACAAATCCTTCCTTTGGAGAGGGGAGATGTACGGCCGAAGTTTATTTGTCTGAATTATTTCTTATTCCGAAGGAGTAGATTCCAAATCATCATTGCTGACTGCTCTGTTCAGTCAGCTCAAGGTCGGTCAGTAGGATAACAAAAATCAATGGAGATTGAGCCTCAGAAGTGTCAGCGAAGGACAAACATATTTGACAAAAATACGTGGGACTTGAGCAGTGAGGCTGGTTTGCTTCTCCTGCTCATATATTAGTCCTGAAGGTGGTTACAGAGGCCAGGTTCAAGCATTATTCCCAATCATAGTAAACATGGAATCAGCAGTCCAAATCCCATAGAGCGGCCTCAGGAACAACCGTCATGGAAATGTACCAATTCCACCTGTTACGGTTTTTAAAAAGGCTTGCCTATGCCTGGAAAAGTACAGACGGTCCTCGACTTCTCAGGGTTGACAGGATTTTTCAGTGTCACAGTGGTGCTGAAGTGACATGCATCAGGCAGCAATTGTGAATATTGAATTATCATCCGGTGCCAGCTAGCCATGGGAACCGTGGCTTTCTCCTCCAATGTTGGTCAGTGGCAGTGAGCTGTAGTTTCCAGTCAGTCACATGACCATGAGGGGAATAACTGGGACCTCTCAGTCAGTGCTCTGTGTTTGCAAGTTCTGATGTTCCACAGATTAGATGTATCAGCTTATCAGGTTATAAAGCCATCATAATTTGAGAGGCATCTGTGCAGAGTTCTAGAAGAAGATTTTTTTTTAGAGTGCCTTTCCAGTAATAGTACTTTATCTTCAATATATAAACATGCACACAAGTGATCTGATCAATTTTCTGCTTACTTCAAACTCTACAAGGCATGTAGGTGACTGGAAGGATGGAGGAAAGTGAGACCTGGGGGTGAGCATGAACAAGGATTGATGCACTTTGATGGAACTGCTGTTGGATTCCATCAGCTACTTTTCTTGACGCTGTGACTAAATGCCTGACCCAAGGCAGCTCAGTCTGTTTTGTCTCACAGTTCCCGGACATGAAATTCATCTTGGTAGAGAAGAACATAGCAGCAGGAGTGTGAAGCAACCTGTCACTTCTTGCTTGCAGTCACAGAGTAGAAGAAAGAGGGGCCAGCCTATCAAACCCCAAGGATTCCAGGGTGGTTCCTGTCCTAGATTGAGGATCCACCTTCTAAAGGTCCCACAGCCTTCCAAATTGGTGCCACCGGCTGGGAACCAAGTGTTTAAACACGTGAACCTGTGGGGGACATTTTATATCAAAACTACAACGTAGGTAAAATTCTGGAGTAAACCTGTGGTATATGGCAAGCTCTGTCCCCACTGACGTCCTTCCCTGGCCGGTACATCTTTCTGATTGAAGACGAGGTACCTATACAACACCATTGCTCTCCTCTGTGAGTGACACGGTACCAATCCCTGTTGACAGTCGCTTTTTCCGTGGTCCTTCTGTTCCTCTGGGAAGTCCAGTAGGACTTACCAGAGGAGCAAGTCTGGTTAGACTACTACAAAAGCCCAATTTACTTTTCAGTGATGTCTCCACTAGAAGTGGGAATAAAGGAGCCGTGGGTACATGTTTAATATGGGCAACTTGCTACTAATATAAAGGACGAAGAAAAGGACAGTGGGTCAGACTCTTCTGGATCCTCACCACAGCTTCTGACTGCAAACCTTTGCCAAAATGTGTAGACCCGTATGTGGAAGTGGTTGCACTGTATGCAAGTTGGAAAGAGCTAATTGAACATAGGGTAAGTCAGGTTTTCTCTTGTTCTCTGCTGCCTTAGCACCTCAGTGGGCAGGTCTTCTGGGTTCTTCTCCTAGCTCTGTCATTGGCATTACTCTGTCTGTAGTATCCCTGCCTGTAGGGAATGCCCCTCACTTGCTGCCAATGCCAGCAAGGTTAGCTGCCTGCTGCAAACCCTGTATACCACAAGAGCTTTCTGGATGTTGTTATGATTTCCTTTAAGGCTTGCTATAGTCATTTGCCTGGAAAAATATACAAGGGCTACAACCTATGGTAGTTTGACTTACAATTTTCCCAGCTTTACCATGGTGCAAAAGCAATTACACATCAAGCAGAAAGTTGTATTTTGAGTGGTGAGTTTACATTTCTCTCCAGGCTGGTGGTATGCGCTCCGGGTCCTTTGTGCAAAGCCGGACAGTGACTACTGCCCAGTGGGCCTTGATTTCGCACACTGCTATTTTAATCCAAAGTTCCCAACTTTGTCCTTGGCTGAGATTCATTCATTTGTCCAGGAAATGCCTCCTAAACACCTACTGTGTGCCAAGGATGGTGCTGGGAATCAGGATACAGGAACGAGATGCAATCCCTGCACACAAGCTGCTCCACTGAGAGAGAGCCAGACATGTAAACAAATAATTAGAGCACAGTGTAATTAGTGTTAATGGAGGCGTGGGCAAAGAGCTGTGGGGCACAGAGGAGGAGTGGCTACCTCAGTCTCAGGCACAAGACTCCAGCTGTGCCAAGCATTTAATGTCACTGTTTTACTTGCAAAAGGGAGGCACTGCCCAAAAGGTATATTGCGTCAGTTCAGTGTTCATCACACACAGAGACATACTCCATTCCTGGGATGGATAATGCCAGCCTTGTTCCCGGAGGCTGTACCCTAGACTCTGACTGTGAAACAGCCTGGGTACTATTTGACTTGGTCATACCTATAGTGGCTTTGGTAATAGCTGTGGGCAAATTCCTGTATCTTACTGGGATATTTCTTGGTGCCTTTTCCTCACAGCCTGCAGCAGTCTAGGCTGCCTGACTGTTACCATGGCAACAAGAGTCTCTTCCCATCTTCCACAACTGCAAGATGCTTCTTTGCTGGGGAGTGCGGGTCCTTGACCAGCACCTCAGCTCAGTTATAGGCTCCAGGTCATCTTTTCTGGGCTGTTTCAAGGTCTTTATTTATTCCAGGCATCAACAGCATCTTGGGAGCATGTGGAGTCACTTGTCCAGGCGTGACCCCTCAACCCCCTCCCACATTAGTTATTGGTTTTAAGGAACCTCATGGTGGCTGCTTGGAGTGCACGAGATTGAGGCGGTCCTGAATGTCCAGGTTGTCAGCTGCCAAGAATAAATGGTCACACAGGAGATATGAGCTGGGAGCTGGCTCTGGATAGATGAATATGCAAAGCGTGGAGTAGCCTGGATGACTGAGTCTTGTGTGAGTTATGAACAAATGAACTGCAGATGAACAGACTGAGGAGAGAAGTATAGTGAACACATTTCATGACAAAACTGTGTAGAAGGAGAAGATGGGGTCCGCAGGGTCCCTCGGCAGCTTTCACTTGGATCGGTGGGTGTCAAGGAGAGAAAAGGCCTCTTGCATCCTTCTGCCTAAACCCGAGGATGAAAAGACTCCTTTAAGGAGGTGAGCTCCTGGCCAGTACAGATTATCATGTGACAGGCAGATGCCTATAAGTGAACATTCAAGGATGGGAGGTTTCCAACATCTCACCCACACCTCACCAGCAACACTGTTCAGTGAGTGTTTATCATACTCAGCCCATGGCTCTTCCTTCCCTGTGAGGTCAAGGGTGGAGACAGTGCTTCTCAGAACTCTTGTGTTCAGACTTCTTTCCTAAACGTGACCTTAACTTCAGCAGCTAGCTTTGAGGAATTAGGTGTGTCTTTACTCTTTCCAGCCACCCTGTAAATTAAACATAATGGGTTGCTTACAGAAGTAGAGACTTGCAAAGGAATTTCCAAAGGCCTTAAGAACAAGGTCAAGCTGGATGCCAAGATTGGGGCATCCTGCCTATCCACCATGTACTCATGCCCATTCTTTTTTTTTTTTTTTTTTTTTAGTTTTAGTTTTTTCCAAAACAGGGTTTCTCTGTATAGTTTTGGTGCCTGTCCTGGATCTCACTCTGTAGACCAGGCAGGGCTCAAACTCACAGAGATCCACCTGGCTCTGCCTCCCGAGTGCTGGGATTAAAGGTGTGTGTCACCACCACCTGGCAACTCATGCCCATTCTTAACCGGGGAGCTTCATGGGAGTGAGATAGACAATGCCCAGAGAGGGGCTGTCAGTTAGCTGCACAAGGCACAGCAGGAACAGCTAAAGTAAGCAGAATTTCCAGAAATTAGAACAACCCAAACTGACCTAGGCACTCTGCATATATATTACAGTTGTGTAGCCTTCTAACAGTGGGAACAGGGGCTGTCTCCAACTCTTTTACTGGCTTTTAGTCTACTCCCCAGACTAGGTCCCCTTGCCCAGCCTTAATACATGGAGAGGTGCTTAGTCTTACTGTGACTTGATATGCCATGTTTTGTTGATACTCATGGCAGACCTGCCCTTTCCTAAACAGAAGTAAAGGAGGAGTGGATTTGAGGGGTGGGAGGTGGGAGCAGAGCGTGAAGGGGAGGGACTGGGAGGATAGGAGGGAGGGGAAACTGTGGCCTGGATGTAAAATAAATAAATAAATAAATAAATAAATAAATAAATAAATAAATAAATAAATTTATTAAAAATATAAATGAACAACCCTCAAAGCATGGCCGTGAGCAGTTCTCAACTTTGGTCTTTGCTGCTCTGTAAACACAGAGGCTCTAAGTGAGAGTTACTGATGCCAGGTGACAGGACCACACAGGTTCTGAAAGGGTGATTTGTGTGAATAGATTTGGGTGGGGTGTGAGTCAGATAATAAAGATGTCTAATAAATCTTAACTGGTCTCTCTTCAAAGTCTTAGTGGAATGTAAGATGGGAGGGCCTGACCACCAGGTTGGTTTGCACTCAAGTTGCAAATTGGGCAGGCAGAATGTTTCTGGGGAAACTGAAATCCAATGTCAAATAAGATCTTGCTGCTGTAATTGTTAAGGTCCCTGGGGAAAAAATGAACCCAAAGTGACAACACAATAAGCCTTACCATCATCTCAGGGTGCCATTGAAAGTCCCTCCTCTGCCTCCTTACAACGGCCATCTCTTCTTTTTTAAGTTCAGTGGGAGCAATGGGTGCAACTTTGAAAATATACCATGTGTATTAGATGGTGGGCTCTGCCATGGATCACAGCTCTCTACATGGAAAAGTCTAAAAATTTCCATGCTGGCCCAATCTTTGTCTCCACATGAACCGAGATGCTAAAAACAAAACTTGGAGCATCTCACTGTGTCTCTCCAGGGGCTGAGGTAAACTTCTGTCATCTTCAACTGGGTCAAATGGGAAGGAGAATACAACTTTTTCTGTTCCTGTGGGGAACTGTGACGTGGAAGCTGGTTGTTGTTTGCCTGTGTGATGGGCACACCAGGCAGGTGACTCATCTTGCTTCTAGGCCTTCTCCTAGAGTCTAGGAGAAGCCAGAGATCACAACCAAGCTGTCGTTAGAGTTGGGATTCCAGCTCAGATCAGCCTCTCCTAACATGAATAAGACCCAAACCTCTAGGGAAGCAGCCAGCCAGTCAACAAGCAGAGCAAAGATGGACCTCACAGGGCTTTGCTTATGACAAAGTGATAGTCCCCAAAGCCAGGGAGCCCTCTCTCCGCAGGAGCACACTACCTGCACTCCCAGCTCTAGTCCTGTCCCTCTCTCCCGAGGAGCACACTACCTGCACTCCCAGCTCAAGTCCTGTCTAATGTGAACAAATGCAACAGATGGGAGCAGATGGGACTATAGCCCAAGATTGGACCGAGGACCACCTTAGCAATGGTGGAGGTGACTGTGTAGGTACAGGCATCCAAGGCTCTGGGAGGTCCTGGTCCTGTCTCAGAACCATGACCTGGTGTTTAGACTGCATACGTAATGTGGCCTTAGACCACAAAGAGCACTTGGCCGTCTTGGACAGATCCAGTGCCAGAAAGCTTCTTAACTTGATCTCCTCTCATTTACCACCTTTGGGTCTGGTCTTGATATCTTTACACCATCCTAGGGCCACTACTTCAATATCCAAGGCAGATGGCCAACCTTACCTAGTCTTTTCGTGATAAGGTTTTCAGATCCTTCACCCTGAGCAATGCTTTCTTGGGTATGAACATGTATCACATTTTCTTTGATGTGTTTACATGTATTGTGGTGATATGAACTCAAAGCTACTCTGAAATAGAGCTATTGTCCCCCAGCATGCAGGAGTTCAAAGCTACAAGAGAGGTGTGGCTCCTTTCAACATTTTCTCTGGGTGAAATGTTCTACCTTGCGATTCCTCATGAGAAGGAGGAGGGAGCAGAAGGGAGAGGAAGTCTTTCATAGTAGAGCCCGAGGGGGTGGAGT
The DNA here is from genome assembly GCA_902168425.1 of Peromyscus attwateri. Lineage (NCBI taxonomy): Eukaryota > Metazoa > Chordata > Mammalia > Rodentia > Cricetidae > Peromyscus > Peromyscus attwateri. The sequence continues at coordinate 72,592 of CABHPP010138327.1, read as the reverse complement.
GCTGTGAAGGTCAAAAGGCCAGGACATGGCTGCCATTCCTAAGACTCACATAATAGATGCCATCTTCCCCAATCCAGTGATCCCTTCCTCAAATCAATACAGGCTTCTGGAGGGCATAGCATCCGCCTTCTCCTCCTTCTTGCCCAGGATATTTAGCTTGGCAGGCACGGAGGGAGGTAATGACCTCACCGTGTGGGGTGAGGCTGACTCATTCACTCTCTGAGCAAGATGAGCTCACTGGGAGTCTGGCCAGACAATGCTGGCTGGAGGAGACAGACCGACTGAAGGCTTTTGTGGCTCTTGTTGCTTTACTTTCTTGAATGACTTTCTTGAACTAACCTCAATCATTTAGAAAGGACACAAAGAGAGTGCAGAGCCTTTGTTTTTCCGGAACTCTTTTAGAGTGTGTGGTTGATGTGATGATGGCCACTTACCAACACATTGCCATACACGCCCTACAAACAAGCATGTGCCCCTGGACTGACACCCACCATTCTCTGAGATGCCGTTACTTTTGTCCTGATAAGACATTCTGTCTCACCTGGTATTGTCTTGCCTTCTTCCATACTCAGCCTGTTGTCCAGAAAATCTTAACCACCTTCAGCAGAGAATGATATAGAAATGAAGATCTGTGGGTGAGGCATACTCCTTGGGATAGGGGTGGCTCCCAGGCCCTCTTGGTAAATAGAGTAAAGAGATAAACACATATTTATAAGCAGATACATATACTCATACAGCTGCATCCAATTAACTTTTGTCTATGAATATGTGTTTCTCTCTCTCTCTCTCTCTCTCTCTCTCTCTCTCTCTCTCTGTCACACACACACACACACACACACACACACACACACACACATCTATCTATTATCTATACATTCAACCAACTAACTACAGGTCACATTGATACCCCCCCCCCCCCAGTACCTGAGATTCACTTTATCTTTTTTTCCATTTAATATTTGCAGTTCCTCTCTTTGATAGTGCTCAGCCCTGGCTATCTTTAAATTATTTTTGGCATGTATGTGTGTATGGGCATGTGCATATGTGTATTCAAATGTGTGTAGGCACATCTGTGCACATGCAGAGAGACACCAGAGGTTAGCACCGCATGTCTTCTTCAATCATTCCCCTCTTACGTGTTAAGTATGTTTCTTACTTGAATGTAGAGCTCGATGATTTGACTAGTCCAGCTATCTAGCTTGCCCCACCTCCCAAGCGCTGGAGTTCTAGATTGACCCCCATCTCCACATGGCACTTCTTGCGCTAATCATCACGCCTACGCGGTAGGTTCTACCCACTGAGGTGTCCCCACAGCTCTGAAGTATTTTAAACCGATCAGTCCCCCAGTATACCACCTTTCAATTGCTGCTACTACCCCTCCTGGCATGGATGCTCCTCCTAGGTGACTTTGCTGATGCCCTGTTGTTCTCTGGATTTGTAGAAATCCTTCCTCTTTCTTGGGTCCACAACCCCTGGGTACCCTTCTGTGTACTGCCCCTCACCCTGCTGAGGCTGTGACACCCAAAGCCAGGCCCCTTTCCTTGGCCCCTGTCCTACATAGAACTCTCTCACAGCCTTAGACCTGGTCCCCTGAGCTGTGGTGCCTGTGAGGGGGAGTCCACTGAATCCGCTCTGGCCTAGGCTCTTGCTCTTTTCATCTTCTCCTGAGGGTTTGAGGACTGACAAGTTCAAGAAAGGAAGGGACAGAGAGATACAGAGAGGGAGGTAGTGGGGAAGAGACGGGAAGAAGAGGAAAAAGAAGGAGGAGGAAAGAGGGGGAGGAGAAAGATGTTTTTCTAGTTCCCAACTGCAGAGGTGGGGCATTTCCATTTTGTTCAAATGAAAGGGTAGAGCCTACTGCCTGGCAAATGCTGGACTTTGCAAAGGCAAAGGCCAGGCAACCTGTGTGTTGGCATACTATGGTAAAGTGCCGAGGGGCCGAGACCACTTTTGGGTAATATGTAGATTATCCTATTCTGAGCCACATTAACCAAGCGCTAACTGAGCTTTCGGAAAGCAGTTTGGTGCCAGTTGCAGGAATAACTCTGGCACCTGCTTGGACTTTAGACTTGCAGATTAACTCATAATAATTTGTTCTCTAATAAGCCACTTGGAAGCCAACTCACTCCTACAGTTGGTGTGAGCAAAATGCAGCTCGGCGATTGGAACAGAGGCTGAAGATCCAGTCCGCAGGGTTCTGTGCTGGTTTGCCTGTCTTGGTTGAGCATCCAGCCTTGCTTTGCATCTACTGGCCTCTCTTTAGCTCCCACCTACTAGGGGTAAGAGTCATTTTATTTCACGTGGACCAGTTGGATTTGAAGAGCCAGGTTTTTCTGAATCTGTCACTTGTATTCCCAGGGACAATTTTGATAAACGTGACCAGAAGTTTACAAAAGCATGAAATGAGTGTCATTTATGAGCAGTACTAAGGGATGTGGTTCTCAAAGTACAGACAATGGGCTAGCTGCATTACCCAAACCGAGGATGTGGTTGGAAGGGTGAACCCACAGGCTACCCTCGACATACCTTATCAGGAACGGAGGGTGTAAAACTGGGTAATTTTGAGACATGTTTAAGTGTGAGAAGCATGGAGTACTTCAAGTGGTTCCATGCAGTGTAACACTACTGGGAAAGTTCCCATAGACCAGCCTGTCCCTGGTTGCATGGAAGCCGGGCAGGTTGAATTCGGAGCAAGGCAGCCCATGCGTGGTGCATCTAACAAGTGCACAGGATAGCCAGGAAGGGACAGGAGAGTGCTCCAGAGAGAGAATCACAGAAGGTACCTGTTTGGGTAGGGAAGTCTGCAAGTCACTGAGAAGTAGCAACACCGGTGACTCAGCCACCCCACCATGGACACCAGGGAGAACTGGCTGCAGGGAGATATGGAGAGAGATGTTGAGGGCCCTTCACTTGTCTGTTAAGGGAGGAAGGGGAGGGGGAAGACGGAACTCAAATGCAGAAGCTTGGGTCACGTGCCCTCTCCCTACTCTATCTGTGCCTGCTCAGAGTTGGTGTTGGAGGAGGGTGGTGGCTCCAGGGGACAGGATGTCTGTTTGTGATCTGGTCAGGTAGAGATAGCATCATCATCATTTTCCAGAGGCCAGATATGTGCAATATTGAAAAAGAGAGCTTGTGATATGCTGACAACACTTAATGGGTAATTCAAGGGGCCTTATTATTCCCATCCATCACATCTGGCTGGCGAGGTGCTGGTCTCCCGGCACGCAGGCAGAGCTCATGCACCTCCACTTGGGCTTTTCCTTTCTCTTGGAGGTGACAACTGGTGGCCAAGTCCCTGATTGGATGGGTAGTCACGAGTCTTGATGCTGAGGGGCATTAAAAGGAAGGTGGAGAGGCTCTCTAGAGGTGGTGGGCTGGCCCATAGCTCTGCTGGGGCTAAATATGGCTGACAACTTGAGATCTCTGACTGTGAAAACAGTTGGAGATGGCACACACAGGCCTAACGTAGGCAGGAGACTACTAGAGTTGGCCAGAGATTTTTGTTTTTGAGTTTTGAGAGGACAGATCTTCATTACTTAGCAGTATCTCTCTCTCTCTCTCTCTCTCTCTCTCTCTCTCTCTCTCTCTCTCTCTCTATGTGTGTGTGTATGTGTGTTTACATACATTCTTGTGTGTTTGTGCACATGCACACACACTCATTCTCTTTCTCATTTGGACAAGCATTATTCACCAGGAATATGAAGTCAAGTACCTCATATAAACATATTCTGAATTAGTTAAATGGAAAGCTCCAATTATCCTCATGCCAGTAAGTTACTGATGTCACAGCAGTAATAACTCAGAGATGAAGGGGGCTGTGTCTGACTTCTCCTGGTTACAGTCTGGGGAAATTATGATTTTTGTATTTTTATGCCTCATGCGTCAATCTACCACACATGAATTGGGCAGCTATTAAAAAATGTAGCGCTCTCTGGAATACACAGGGGTATGGAACAGCACTTGTCCGGGAAGATGTTCATTCCTCTCCTGCAGCATCTGAGGAAGATGAGGTGAGGGTGAGGGCACCACCTCTGATCGAACACTCAGAGCTATGAAAACATCAGTGTAGCTAAAGAGTCAGCATCAATTTCCCTGCTCCAAATCACAAAGATATTCAAGGCCCCATCCTCTACCTGGGCACGTACATCCTGAGGCTCAACCCTCAGTACCAGCTGTCACCACTGTCCTATGCATATCATTTTTATCATATTCCTAGGTGCTGCTGGGTCCACGTAGGACCATCCTGGTTCCCTTCCACAGGAAAATGACAGAGGATCTGGGTTAGTTACTTTACTTCCTCCTCTCAACCACCTCTCTCTTGTGAGACAAGGTCTCATGTAGCCCAGGCTGCCTAGAATTTGCTATGTAGTTGACCTTGAACCCCTGATCCTCCTACCTCCATGCTGGGATTGCAGGCATGCAGCCACTATACTTAATTTACGCTATTCTGGGATGTAAACCCAGGGCTTTCTGCACGCTAGGCAAGCACTCCACCAGCTGAGCTGTATACCAGCTTTTGGATTAGTTTCTTTGGAATGCACATGGGGCCACCTAATCATTAGCAATGTATTGCCCCACTCTTCTGAAGATTGGAAGTTCAAGATCAAAGTTTCCACAAGGTTATGCCACCTCCCAAGACCTGCATGCGAGGTCCCTGCCTCTTCCAGCTTCTGGAATCTGGTTCCCTTGCCTTGCAGCTGGGCTGTGTGCTCCCATCTCTGCCTCCATCACCATGTGTATTCTTGCATCTTTGCATTGTCATGTGGTGGCTCTGCCTTTCCTAACAGTATCAGTCATACTGAGCATCCTACTTCAAGACAGCTCTATCTGAATTCATTCAGTCTGCAGAGACCCTATTTCTAAATAAGGACACATTCTGTGGTATGCGGGTGGACTTCAACCTATCTTTTATTGGGGAAGATATAATTCACCCCCAACATCTAGAAATAGATCTATTGTCTCCCAGACACAAGCTGAAGCTGGGTGTGTCTGATGTTGGGATGAGTTTTCCTGGGTAAGCATGTGGGGTGTGCAATGACTCAACATCACTGGGTACCAGTATATGTAGGATTAGCCAGCCATTCACATGGGGCTACTTTCTAGTTCTATTCCTAAAGACAAGCATCTGAGCAAGAGAGTATGCCTTGACAATGTGCTTAAGCACTTTGGGGCATTTGACTTACAGAATAGGATGTGAAAGTGGAGATCCTTGATGGAGCTCTCACCAACTCTGGTCAAGGCAGATCTCATAATTATACACATGCTCTAGAGGACTGAGGTCTAACTAGGAGCAGACCCGGTAGGCTGGTTCTCTTTTGCACTGGCTTTAAGTATTTGTTGGCAATTTGTTATTCAATAGAAGCACATCCCCTGACCCTGTGTGTGTGTATGTGTGTGTATGTGTGTGTGTACATGTGTGTATATGTGTGTGTATGTAGTGTGTGTATATGTGTGTGCATGTAGGTGAATGGTGTGGGTGTATGTGTGTGGTCTGTGTGTATATGTGTGTATGCCATTCACCACTGTTTCCTACTTGTTGTTGGTGTGTGAGGTAAGAGGAGACACAGAGAAGAAACATGTCCAGTTAAAAAACAATCTCTGAAACAATGGAATGTCAAAAATGACATGGAATCTGGTGAGGCCACTGCATGTCACAGAAGACACATGCAGCAACGGCTGTGCAGGATGATGCTGATTATGTCCCTTGGCTGTGACACAAGCTGACCTCCTGTCGGCCTAGGCCCCTCTCGGAGAAGCTTCCTCTCATTTCCTGGGAGATTCCCTGGGTCAAGGGCACTTTCCAGAGAGGAACTTCCGGCTGCCTCATAAACTTCTAGTTGCTAAGCAATGATGGTGCTCACCAGAGGGGCTGCTCCTGCGCAGGGCAGCCTGTTCACCATCCCATCTGCAATTTAAATTCCCTGACAGGCAGAGAGAGCCAAGCTGTTCACTTGAGATTGCAAAAAGTTAGATTGAAATACAAGGAATATCCAATGCCTGGAGCCCTTCATAAATTTTGCTTTGATAGTGACTGGGAGACAGATGGGGAGAGAAGGGGCCAGAAAGTGATGGGGGGGGGGAGTTAGACCTATTGCAGTCAATTTACTTTAGATCATTCTGCTCTGTTCCTCCCTTGGCCCCCAGTGCCACCTCCTCTCCAACCTCTGCCTACTTCTATCATCCTTTGGTTAGTGGGCTCCTGGGCTCTTCTGCCTTTCCTATGGCCGTCTAGACAAGAAGAAGCAGGTACATGGTATGGCCAAGTACGTGGACCACACAGGTTCCGTAACCACCATTGTCCCACACTCTTATCTCAGAGTAGCCTGCAGTCCTCTAAGGGCCCAGCAGTGTGCTCCCTTGGCAATGACAGAGCTTTAGCTGTGTTGGTAACAACTGAGCACTGTGCTTGGAGCTCCAGATGGATTTTATGATGTAACCAAGACTTCCCTGAATCCTGGCAGGAGCCCTTGGGGAAGCCATGCCCATCAGCAGGCCAAGGCTAATGGTGGCTACGGTTTTGAGGAGCTTGGTAGTAATTCTGCAGCTGAGGTCCATAAGGCAGCAGAAAGGTGAGGAGGAGGAGCCTATAGGCTCCACCTCTCTGGAGATTTGATGGTTTTGGAGGAGGAGCTTGCAGGCTCCACCTCTTTGGAGATTTGAGTCTGTGATTAGTTAGTTCATTCTTTCAGTCTCCTCTCTCATCACCCCTGGGCCCTGCGTTTTTCATCCTGGGATCCTTAAATGTAAAACAATAAAATAAAAATTCTTTCCTTTTTTTCACTCTCAATTATCAAAAAGCTATCTTCAAGTCATTCGGTTTTCCAGATCCTATCAACAGGAAAGACTGGGACAGCTGGACTGGGAAATGTGCAGTCTAAAGCAGACAGTAATGACCAACACAGATTCATGAGGTGAGACTAGCTGCCTGTGGCCCCCCCTCCACTCACGGAAGGTGGGAATGAGACCATGGGACTCAAAACCATGTGCAGACAATTCCTATCATCCAGGAATTGTTGGTCTTAAAGTACATAGGTTATATTCAATGGGCTAAAAAGTTGGGACCATTAGCACAAGGGCCCTAGGTGCTGAGTGGAGTTAAGTGTGGAGTAAAAGTACTTCATATCGATGAGGATAATCATAATCATAAGCATAATAAAAATAAAAGGAAAATAGCAAGTGTTGGTCCAGATGTGGAGAAACTGGAGCCCCACACGGCCTGTGACAATGTAAATGGTGTAACCTCACTGGGAAACATTTTGGCTACTCCTCAGAAACACAAATGCAGAGATAACACCTGCCAGGGGTGTCCAGGCCTAAGTCTACAACCAGAAAACCTGAGAGCAGAGACTCAAATGATTTCTCCTACACTCGTGTGCATGACAGCGTTCATTATTCACCACAGCTAAAAGCCCGGGATCACCTAAACATTCACTGATGTATAAATGGAGAAGTGTGGCTTATAGTGGGATCTTAATTGGCTATATCAATATCAATGAAACTTTGGTATGGAAATCTGATATGTGGTACAACATGGATGGATCTTGGAAGCATTGTGCTAGGTGAAATAAGCCAGGCTTGGAATAGGGAATTCGCTGTGAGTTTACTCAGGCGAGAGTCCTAGGGTGGTCACATCCACAGAGGTAAGATGCAGAGTTTGGATGATGGGGATGGGGCAGAGGTTTAGTTGTGTTATAGATAACGGAAACCTTTGGGTATAGATAGTGATGGTGATTGCGTCACACTGGAGTTGTATTTAGTGCTGCCCTTTTGGACATGAACAGTTAATTATTAGCACATTGTATGTAATTGGCCATAATTATATAAGAATGAGGGGGCTGGTGAGATGGCTCAGCACGGCCATGCAGGGTGTCAGGTGACAGAGTCATTAGGAAGACTGCAGACACTCAGCCTAAGTGGGATGTCTCCATCAAATCACTCCCCTCAGGGCTCAGGGAACCCCGAGGAAGAGGAGGTGGAAAGTGTAAGAACCAGAGGGGATGGAGGACACCAGTAATATAAGGCCATCTAAATCAACAGGACCAAAGCTCATGTGAACTCACAGAGACTGAGGCAGCATGCACTGGGCCTGCACAGGTCCACACCAGGTCCTCTGCGGATGTATAATGGCTTCCAGTTTAGTGTTTGTATGGGATTCCTGAGTGTGCAAATGAGTGGGTCTCTGATTCCTATGCCTTATCTTGTGCTCTTTTCCGTTTGTTTTGTCCAGTACCAATGTGCCAGTTTTTTGTTTTATCTTATTATGATCCCTTAGAAGCCTGTTTGTTTTCTAGAGACAGACAGAAAGGGAGTGGATCCGGGTGGGAGGGGAGTTGAGGAACCGGGAGGAGTAGAGGGAAACTGTAATCAGGATCTATTATGTGAGGGGAGAAAAATCTATTTTCAATAAAAGGAAAAAAGAGAGAGGAACAGGTTAGAAATGAGTAGGGCCCTAAAAGGTACCAACTTCTGCTCTGGTTTTTACAGGGGACAAAATCAAGACCTAGAGATCTTCCCAGAGTCTGGAAGGAAAAAAATAACACAAACAGGAGGGCAAATACGTCTCCCCAGGGGTCACTAGAGCTAAGCCAACCCTTCCCCTTCCTTCCCAATGTGGAAATAAGTGTCAAGGGACATCAAACAGTGTGGACAGGGACCCACAAGAGGAAGGACAACCAGCCTACAAAGGGACTCGGCAGGGGAAGGTGTTGATGCCCTAAAAGGCAGAGCTAGCCTTTAAGGTAATGTGGTAACAAGGTTTTGACATATTGATTCTGTCTATCATGTATCCATCTCCTCCTACCCCCTACATCCTGTCCAGGACATTAATAGTCCCCCAGCCCTGCCTATAGCCCACGTTGGACCTTGGGGAACGACTGCCTTTGCATCTACTGTTCGTCCGCGTGTGACAACAAGGGCAGAAATCTGGAGCCGCTCACCTGAACAGCTTCAAGGCAAGCCATCAACCCGAGGGGCAGAAGTGGGGGGCCAGATGGTGGCCTCAGAAAACAGGATGGTGCTGAGGAGATTAGAGGTGGAGTTACACCCAAAGTATTCCCTCCCAGTGTCCATGTCTTTCTGTCTGCCCCCCTGTCCTTACTTTTCCTCTCTGGAGTCTCACTAACACCCCTCCCATTCCCCTCAACCCCTACCCTTATCCCCAAAGGAAGCCTTGGGCAGCTGTTCCTGAGGCAAGTGGCCTGCCAAGTTCAAAGCTCTGAGAGCCTGCTTGTCTCAGGTGAGGCAGAGGCTCTGCCATTTGATCTTTATGCTGCTCAGGCATCTCGTGGTTACAAATAGCTCAGCCCTCCGCGTGCTGACGGCGCAATGGGACATTACAGTAATGTACCCATTCAAACAGAGTGGATGCCAAGATTGCTACAGCAGCTTTTAGCCACGGAACATTTAGCCTTCAATAATAGCATTCTGGGTCCCTCTGGAAGCTTCCTCGCAGATGCACCTGGGATATCCCCGCCCCCACCACAGCTCTGGGACCGAAAGAGGGACAAAGAGAGTTCTCATTTCTGTTGAGGAAACAAATTCAAATAAGGGAGCGTCATGCAGAAAATAGGAGAGTGAGGGCTGATAGATGCCATGATCATAATGATAACAACAACGCAAGCACGCCCTCCACGCTGATCATGGGCAAGGTCTGCTTAATGACTCTGCTTAATAGATGCGGTCAATGCGATCAGGAGACACAGCAGCCATCCCAGACACACCTTACAACGCTTCTCCCCAACCGCTCTTGACCTCTGAGACAAGGAAAGTCGTTTCAGGGCTGGCCTCAGGGAAATACTAGACTCAGAGGAAGCTGGCCTTTCCTTGGCCCTCCCAAGCTCCAATCTCAAGGCGCCTATGCTGTCCTGGGATCTCTACTCTGCGCCCTCCTGTGCCGCATTCCCTAGGAGCCAGCAGAATTTGCATGGCATGCCTTACCTAAGGTAGGAGCTCTGTAAATTGTCAAGGCTGCCCTTGCCCTCTGGGCATCCAGGCAGAGAAATGGAGCGGGGGAAGATGCCCTAGGCTCTGTCTATCACTTCCTGTTACGACTGCTCATTTAATGGGAAAGAAAACTAAGCCCCCACACACAGTCGGGTGTCGTGTGCCCCCACCCCACTCCCCCTTGGCAAAGCTGCACCATCTGTTACCTACCGGAATTCCCTAGGACACAGAAGACCCATTCTACAGACAAGAAGAGCCAGGCACAGGGAACGCCTAGACTTAGCCAAAGACAAGCAGAAAGTGGCGGACCTGGAGCAGTTTCCGAGGGTCCTAGTCCTGGGTCCTTTCTGCTGCAGTTTTGATCCGTGCTCAGAGCTGCCAAGGTGAATATTTATAAACTCTTGGAACTCAAGAGGTCATGGAGTAAAATCCCCGCATGTTCTATGGCTCCTCAGACATATTATTACACAGCCTTGACTTTGAAATGAGACTAGAAAATACCTGGAGAGGGCAAAGGAGGGAAGGGAGGATGGGCAGGACCTTGACCTTTGCTCTGAGGTCCACATGAAAGAATTCAGGCAGCCTCTCTCCTCCCAGATTCCACTTTGGGTCTCATTATTATTGGCCTTTTCTTTAGTTCTGTTTTTGTTGTTTTTTGGTGCGACTCGGCTAACTGTCACAGTCAGTGCGGTTGGGTCGGAACCCGCAGTTCATCATTGTAACAGCAGAGGGCGCTCCTGTCCTTGGAGAATGAATTGTGTCTCCCACAGCCCTTGCTCATCCATCCCCAAGGTCCTTGCTTCTTTGGTACCGGTGCAGGCTAGGGTAGAGCAACTGCTTGGGAGAGAGGGCTCCCGGGCTTGCCAGGTGCAGATCCTGGCACATCTGTGTGTTCTTAATCCTGTGCCTTCCTCATCTGCTCTGTCTCTCAGGAAGCAGAGAGTAGTGTAGGGAAGAAAAGGAGACGGAGAGTGAGCTAGGCTTGATAGAGTAGTGACCACATGGGTGAGTCACTCAGGATCAGCCTGTGCTGATCAAACTGTTCTCATAGGAGCATGGAAGCATCAACTTCAAATAGGGGATGGAGGGGAAGGGTTTGTTAACTTGGCTACCTCTCCATGTTTCTTTGGGCAGGTCACCAAGTCCTTGTGTGTTGAGTTTCTGCATATCAAGAGATTATTTAAAAATTGATCAACTCTAAAGACCCCTCCAGGGCCCAAGTCTAGGGTTCTGGGTCTGTGCCTTCCCCTCAGTTCTTTCGTGGAACATATTGGCCTCAATACTCTGACATGCTGGTGTCCCCAGGGGCCTGGGGGACACAGGGGACTGAGTTGTCTGAGAGAAGCAGGACTCTCCTCCCCTTCCTGCTCCTGAGGAAGAAAGGCTACCTGGTCACCATGTTCTCGAGACAGTTTGAACATCAGCATGGATACTGTGACCATCTCATTGAACGGCCACGCTCATCAGCAATACTCTCTGCCCTCAGCTCTGACCTGAGGGGGGGTGGGGTGGGTTTCCCGAGCTGAGGACAGGGTGGTGTGATAGAATGGGGAAAATCGAGATCTGGTCTTGGCTCTGCAAGACCTCTCTGGGCACATAGGAGAAAATCTTCTGTGTCTTTGAGCCCTAGTGTGCCCATCCATGGAACAGGTGCCTGGCAGTGGTTTCCAGGCCTTTCTATTGTGACGGCTGTGGCTCTGAATTCTTGTCAAGTATACCTCTATACCTGTGGAGAAGCAGGAGGAGGGGACCAGTTCTGGAAGAGACCAGAGAGGGAAGAGAGAAAGGAAGATGGGGGAGCCCTTGGACACATGTACCTCCCTTTCCTGCAGGGGGTCTTGGTGAGTCAGAGACATTTTGAGAGCCCCCTGAGTGTGCCTTCTGTCCATTCATCCAGACAGAATATAGTAGTCAAGACATCCAGAAACTGAAAATATGGCACAAGAGGGATAAAGCTGTATGTGTGTAAAAAGCTGGATGCGTGAGTACTTGTGATGCAAGATACACTTGCAATAAAAATGCAAACGTAACACTTGCACAGGTGAGCATCGTCAGTAAACACTGGCCCAGCATCTCCCCCACAGACCTACACATACTCTCATGCACAGGCTAGCACCCCCCTTCCCCCCAACACGCTATCACATTGATCCCCAAGGCAAAGAACCATTTACTTGAAGAAGCATGTCTTACAAGTTATTAATAAAAGATGTGCCACATTTTAACTTTAAAAAACTCTGGAGAATGAGGGGAGGAGACTGGAGGAAGACAGAAAAGGCAGGCCTAATTGAAAAGCACTTCCCACGCCTGGGCTTCCATGTAAGCACCAGACTTCAGGGCACATTCAACCAGATTTTCCAACTCATTGAAAACACTTGCCAGCTGCTTCTGAGAGACTCCATTGATTGTGTACTGAGCTTGCTCTGACAGCCCCCCAGGAAGGAGGTCCCCAGGAGAGCTCATCATGAACACCGAGCTGGAGTACATGGAGCTGGATGAGATCTTGGAGTTCTGCCTGGGAGATGGGGGAACCCAGGCTGAGTCGTTCCAAGGGAGGGATGGAAGGGGTTCCATGGACATATTCTTGGTACCGGTACCACTCTCACCCCAGGCTCAGACACATGGACAAACATATATAAAGGCCATGGACCTGCCATCTCTCCGGGTGACTTCTGGTGGCCCTATCCTTTCGTGCACACTCAACCGACCCTTACCCTGCTATGTCCGATGATCAGGGTTCCATTCTTTCAAGGCCCTTCTGTCCCCATATCACCTCCATGAGTCTGCCATATTCTCCGGTCTTTCTTCTATCCACTACCCCAGTGCTGGGTCTCTGGGGCTACAAGCTGCCCCTCTTCTATTGCCTGCTCCTGTCCTTTCTGCTGCCCTCCTGTTTCTCAGAGAGAAGCTTCTAGAATGAAGAGGAGACTTGGTGTGAGCACAGTCACCTGAGTAGATGGGTTTGACAGATGTTAGGTAGAACGCCACCAAGGCCCTATGATGTGAACAGCTGCAGAGATCAGAAGAGAGGAGGGGATTTGCAGAAGGGTGGAGGCCATTTCTGGCTGGGCAGTGGGACCTAGTCAGCTGCAGGTCAGACAATGAGTCCCAAGACTGGTTCTCATGGCCCATTCCTGTGACCTAGGTCAACCCGTGGTCTGTGGTTAAAACTGAGCCATTCATCTTAATCATTCCCAAAGACAAAGGGACCAGAGAGTCCCCACCCTACCACTGAAGACCTTTGCCTCCAACCCCAAAGTCAGACCCAGATGTGCAAGAGCCAAGAGCCAACCTCTGGAGAAACCTTCCTTTCCTAGCTGTCTTGGTCCCCAACTAGGGTGGAGTGTCAGGGCTTCTCTAGGTCTTGCTCCTGTCTGGCTCCATGGGGACCCATCATGAGATGTGATCTGCAGCACCAGGGGACTCAGGTTCTGGATAAGCCAGGTGGAGTGGAGGCACATGGCTCCCTCTCCAGGGCCGCTGCTGAGGTATCCCACCACAGTCATACCTCTTCTCTGCTGGCTTATGAGCCCTCCTCATCACCCATTGGCTTTCTTGCCTGGGTTCCAGCAAGTGGGAGGCAGATGATCGATTCTACTGCAGCTGCTCTAGGGAAGGGACTTGGCCTGAAGCCTCTCAATGAGTCAGAGGAGCTGAGTGTGCCTCTGTGTCGTCCTTCCAAGGACCCCACAGGTGACTGATGGTAGGCTGCTGGCTCTGGCGGGTCTGGAGTGAGAGAATTGTTATTGGTGTTTACACAGTACCCACACTTTGAAATGTTTTAATAAATGTCTGTGGAAAAAAGCAGTCATAAAACACCTTAGATTTGGGGCTGGGGAGATTGGCTCAGTGGGTCGCATGCTTGCTGTGTAAACTGAGGACCGGAATTTGGATCCCAAGCACCTGGTATAGAAGCCGGGCATGGCAGCCTATGTCTGTAACTCTAGCACTGGTGGAGGGGTACCACCTGGAGAACCCCCGGTGCTTATCTGTCAGCCCCCCACCTCCCACAGCCAAATCAGTGAGCTCCAGGTTCAGTGAGAAACCCTGCCTCAAAAAGTAAGATGGAGAGTGATGGCAGAAGATGCTTGACATTGACCTGTCTCCCATACAAAACAAACAAACAAACAAACAAACAAACAAACAAACAAACAAACTGGAACGGAACAGAACAGAACAGAACAGGTTTGACCATCATGAGCAATGCAGAGAAACTACCAGGCGGAGCCAAAGACTGTGGGTCAGAAGAGACATGAGGCTCAGCCATCCATATTTCCCAGAGTATGGCTCTGCTGAAAGGTTTCTGGTCACTGTAAGGCAGAAGGCAGGGTCCTCCTTAGGTTTCATACCATCTGGACTAGGTTACCTCACTGCCTCTACTGTTTGGGGGAAACCCCCATGAGATGTGCTCATGTATGAGGGGCAATTTGAGCATCAAAGGTCTGGGTGGTTTCCTGGACAAAGGGCCAGCTGAGCTTAGCAAGGCCCTTCACACGCTGGAGCCATGCCCCCGTAAGGCAATCAAGCTTCCTGGAAATGCCTCAAAGGTAGAGTGCTTTGTCCTGCCCCTGGGGGAGCAATATTCCAAAACTATAGCCTTGCTTGTATTTGCTGAGAACTTATTACTCTTTATGACTCTCAGAGCAGTTACTCAGAGCAGCAACACTTCAAGTTAGCCATAAAGAAGGACTTCCAGCTATCAATATTTATAGGGCAGGGTTTGTCTGGACTTTACTTAAAGCATTGATAAAGGATGAGGTCATTCCTCGGTACCTTTTAAATAAGGCCTGGAGGTATTGAATATTTTAATACCCTGTTAACATTTTTTTTTTCTCAGCTCTTCTGCTTTCCAGAATCTTACTGATACACCGGCTCTACTTAAAGCTCTCTCCCATACCAGCACATACACCTAGAGCCTCACAACTCTGCATCACTGGCTGACGTCCAGGAGAACGAGGATGACCTCTGAGGCAGCCCTGGGCACAGGATACAGTTCTGTGAATCCTAGCTAAGCTTCCTGTCCTTGCTGGGAGCCCCTCACTGCTGCTGTGAGTCAGGTTTCCTAGCTCCAGTGGCATCTGGAGGGGATTGACCTAGTTTCCAGAGTCTAAAAGGTGACAAACTCCTGTAAATGGGCGATAAACAGTGTCTATTAGAAAAAAAAATAAAATAAAACAGTATTTCCAAAGGGGAGCAGGCCTCCGAGCCCATCCCTCTCAGAGACGGCTGTGCTCCAAGGGGAAGGCTTTAGACTCTAGAGTCTAGAGGGAACTGTTGCCTGAATGGCTCCCTGCAGAGTGGCCTAGAGCTGGAGGTCCTCAGGGACCAGAGGTGCTAACGAGGCGGCCCATGCCTGTGAGAGCCCAAGGGAGGCTGTGGGGTGAGGCCTGGACTGCCCGGATGGTGGCTCATGGCAGCTCTTGGCCTGCAGCCCTGAAATGAATGGCTGTCTGTCCAAGAAGGCACAGAGCACACCCAGCCGCTCACCCATATGCCTTCCCCTCTGAGTAGTTACTGTCATACAGGGAAACTGAGGCTCATAGAAGTGAAATGATTTGCCTGTGTTTATCCAGCATTAAATGTACAAAAGCCAGAACTGAATCCAGTGGTGCACTTTCCCTTTCATTATCATGAAAGGGAAATGGCATGAGGCCATTTTCATGCACACATGTAACATCCTTTGAGCATCTTGCCCCCCACTCCAGTGTCTCATTATCCTCTGTCTTCTTTTCCCTGCTCCCACTAGTGCCCTCTTTGCAAGACAGCTTCTCATCTCTTTTCATGTCATTGCTACATACTGGATTCGTGTATCTATAACATCTAGGAGCCACAAATGAGAGAAAACACAAGATATTTGTCTTTCTGAGGCTAGCTTAATTCCCTTAATATGATTATCTCCAGTGGGATCCATTTCCCCACAAATGACATAACATCATTCATCTTTATGGCTAAAAAGATTCCACTGTGTAGAGAAACCACATTTTCTTTATCCGTTCCTTTGTCACTGGACACCTGTGGTATCCCTTTTCAGATCAGGGCCTTTCCCCCTATAACGGCCCTTTCCTATCTCAATGTTAACCAAGACAAGACTCAAAAAGTGTGCTGAAAATGTGTCTTCTGACTCCATCGTCCTGTAGTAGAGCCTTGGGATTTGCTGGGAACCAGAGCATGTGTGCCCAGGGATGGTCAAGCTGTGCCGAGAGACCTCAAGGAGGCTGCCCCTGGAGAGTGCTGTTTCTAGAACAGAGTGTTCTTGGAAGGCAAGGGCTGTAAGGACAAGGCCAGTTCAGGGTTGTGGAGGCAGGCAGGCAGGTGTATGTGTGGGGAGCATCCTGTGCTGACTTAGTCAGAATGGCCAGGAACAGAGGGTAGGTACGGTATCTGCCCAAACCCCATGCCTGGTTCAAAACCCCAACTCTCCAACTTCTTTATTCATTTTGTGACTCACTGATATGATCCAGATATGTCTGTAGCAATACTTTTCACTCTTCCTGCTCTCTTTGCCATAGAACTTCCTGGGTGGGAGTTGGGGTCTCATCTGGGGAAGAATCTGAGATGATGCACAATAGAGACAGAGGTGATGGATGTATGCAGCCAGACTTCACACAAACTGGTACAGCATGCTCCAGCTCCCTTGAGACACTTACTCTTGGGACGCAGTGACCACGCTATGAGGAAGCCCAGGCAGTCACATCAGAGGCTTCATGCAGGTGTCCGACCAATAGCCCCAAGTGAGGCCAGGTGCTGGAAAAACAGGTGACTTCAATCTTCAGTCACTGAACCAACCCCTCAGCCTGTATGTGGTTCTTGCAGCGGAGGAGGCCCAGGACCTCATGGAGCACACACATGGCACCCTTCTGGAACTTCTGACCTGTGAGCTAAATACAGCAACTGTCTCAAAGCCAGCGCATTGGTGATAGTGTGCCACACAGCAGCTGCAAGCAGAATGGACCTCAGCACAGAGGGTCTTGAGACAGTGTGGCTACAAGGCTTGCTGGGATTTTTGACAGTAAGGACAGGATGCCAGCTCCTAGTTCACATGCTGTATTAGTTTATTTCTGTTGCTATGATACTCCCAACAGGAGTAGCATAAGGAATAAAAGGTTTATTTTGACTTATTGTTCCTGAGGCAAAGAGTCCGTCATGGCAGGGATGGTATGGCAACAGTCAGAGATGAGCAGCAAGCTCATCCCATTTTCATCCACTCACAGGAAGAACACAGTGTTGGAGTATTGGGCAACCCACCCCAGCAACATATTTCTTGTAGCAAGGTTCCGTCTTCTAAAGGTTCCATAACATCCCCAAACAGCGTCACCAACTGGGGATCTAGTATTCAAGTGCATGAGCCTGTGGGGGACGTTTTCCATTCAAACCACTGCACATGTACTTCACTCCTCCTATGTGCTTTCCTGTGCACATTCTGACCTCTTTACAACTCGAGTTTTACAGTTGGAAAACCTCATCCTCAGATTATCTCATGGCGATTTATGGAGGTAAAGTACCAGCTCGAGGCCGTACAGAGGCTGAGGCAGTGCTGGGGTGACCTGAACCTGTTCCCAAATCCAAACACTTCTGTCAAAGCTGGGCTGCTTTAGCCCCACCTGGCCTTGCCTGGCCTCACTCAGGCCTTGGCAAATAAAATGTCACTCACCACCTGGCGCCAAGCCACGGATGGCTGGTGACATCCCCTCCGCGTGAATGGTTTGATTTGTGCTTTTAGGACCCATCATGTGAGAAGAAAAATCTTGAATGTTGTTTAATAAACAGAGTTTGGGTGAAGGCAGTGGGGTGGCAGGTGCTATTTATCAACTGTGGGGAAGTTCGTCAGGGAACATCAATTCCGAGGGAGGCTGAGGAAAAGTGTGGGGGCTCAGCTCACCAGGACTTAGGAAGCCAAAGGTAGGGAGCATACATGGGGATTTTGAATCCCATTCAGAAGCAGAGATTTTTTTCCTCTTCTCTGTATCCTTAGGGACTCTTTAGAAGCTGTACTGCCTGGCATGGCCATGCCTGGACCATCAGCATTTCTGGGCAAAGTGACAGAAAATAAAAGGCCTTTGGTGAACTCTGGAAAAAAAAAATGTCCGTATCCTGTTTGCCTCCCAGTCTTGGGCACACGCTGGTTCTGGGGTGCATCTGAATCCTATGTCCACAATGGGAACCCATCTCCCCACTAGCATGGGATCCTACACAGAGTTGGTTGCAAATGGCATCAGAGACATCAGAGGCAGACACTGTGTGAGGTCACAGGGGCTGTGCTGGGGACCAGAACCCCGGTCACTGAAGTACATCTTGCAAATTCCTGGTAGGGGAATGGTACCAATTAATCACCCTCTCCCTGAATTGCTAGAGAAGGTCACTCCTTTGGGGACTCTTTCACCTTTGGGTTCCGATGAGTAGGGATGACCTTCTAGGCCACGGGAGCAACATTTGACATGCTGTGCCTGACAATCAGTTTTAGGTGTCGATTGTCTAGGCTGTGATAATAAACCCTAACCCAGGGATGGTATTCTATAGATATTTGAATAACATCTATAACTCGTTGTCTTTAAGTAACAAGGGTTACCTCCGCTCCTATATTGGGAAGCGGGGATGTCATTTATCAGTTGAAGACCTTATGACTACAACCAGGATTTTCTGGAAAATAAATATTTCTTAAGACTGCAGCACCCATCTCTGCCTGAGTTGCCAGCCTGCTCTACAGAGTTCATACTTCCTAGCCCTATAAACACAAGCCAGTTCTGAAAATGTACATGCATGTATATGGGCATGCACACTCACCCTGTTGATTATAGTTCTCTGAGAACCAGGGCTGACCCAGTTGAAACCGTGACTATGACATGTTTATATCCCATGACAGTCCCTTGGCCAGGTTCCAGGTGTGATGACAATGACATTGGAGGCTGGGTGAGAACACACATATTTCCTGAGATTATGTCTTCTAGACATAGTGTACTGGGTGGAATAAGTGGGGAATGGTGTGATGGAAAGAATGTAGGGCTGAGGGTCAAAGGTCAGAGTTCAGGTCTTGGTGATGACTTCCCCACTGCTCATCTGTAAAATGGGAAGCATTCTAAGAACTAAGAACACAGTCAATTGGGACTGAAAAGTTCAAACATTTTGGGAAGTAATGGCCACATTTCATTTGGTGTCTATGAAGTATTTTTTTAAAGTCTAGATCAATCCTTTGAATTATCCAGGACAGTTATTGTTCTTTTGGAAAGAATGTGCCCAATGGGTAGAGAGGCTCGACCCTCTCTCCACCCAGTGCTAGAGCATAGCCAAACAGGAAGACAGAGACTTCAAGGCTATTTGTCAAAATCAGTGAAAATTGTCTACCAGGGACTCTGACACGTGGTTTATGAACTTGTCATTAGGCAGTTGTGGGGAAGCAGGGAATCGCAGAGCTGGTGTGCCCGGGGAGCTGAGGGGCAGCTAGCAGACCTTTTAGCTGGTGGGGTTCTGCTACAACCCGCAGGTGCTCTTTTCCTTCCTAGACTCTGCAGAGTCAACGAGCCTGGAGAGCTGGAGGCTCTGGGGTCCAGAGTGCTCTTGGATACTGGTCCTGTCCAGTAGGAGGAGGGAGCTGTAGGCAGAAGGCAGGACCAAGGCTTGTACTGGGAGCCCAGGGGCGGATCGTCTCACAAATAGGAAGACATATGTGATGCTTACATGGGTAAACAGTGGCCTCAGAGAGCATCGTGTCCTCATCCATACACTGTAGGGTCGGTCCCAGGGTACCTCTCCGTTTTGTGACTTCTTCCTTGCCTGTCTCTTAGACTAGCCTAAGAGTTTGTATGGCCAAAGGCCAGCAGGTCCTGTATGTTACTGCACACCGTTTAGAGAACAGATAAATGGAGCCCCAGGGTTGATGGTCTTTCCACTGGTCACCATTGACTGTGGTCACATGGCTGTGTGTATTACATCAGAGGCTCCTCCAGAAAGTGCTGGAGGAAAGAGTGTGATGTAAAGGAAGTGGGAAGGAGAAGAGGAAGCAGGAGGAGACAATAGGACACGACTACCTAAAGAAATATGAAAAGGAATTTCTACCCTCCACGGCATGCAACTTCTGCTGGCAGAGGGGTGAAACACACTGACACTCAATTGACACTTTGCTCAATCAAATAGAGAAGCTTCAGCCTGCAGCCCCCGCTGCCGCAGAATCAACAGCAAGCCTGTGTGGGCCGGGCAGCCTTTGAGGAGTAAGCCAGTGGGTGCAAGGACAGAGGGAGCGCATGTCCGTCCTGGACAGGGTGTGGAGTGGTTGGGTGAATGAAGGCTAAACCTGGAGTGACAGAGATTGGAATTGATAGAGACTGGGGTGCTGACTGTGCTCTGAGCTCAGAACACCCAGGCAAACCAGGAGGAGGGAGTGCTTCTGGATCCCACCACAATTGATGCCTTAGATCCTGCCCATCTCAAGCTGTCAAGGCCCTTCTTCCTTCGAGCACATTGGGCCGGCACAGTCTTGCATTAATTTAGAGCTAATTGTCAGGTAATGAATTCGATTTGGCTCACCATCCTGAAATCCCTTCTGCTCCCAGCTGAACACCAGTAAATCATTTGCATCACAAATCTTCTCTTCCCTGGATGCTCAGCTCACCCAAGCTGTTGCATAGTCCCTTCCTGCCTCCTGAAGCTCCCTGGTCTTGAAAACCACTGTGTTTCCTTGTTAGAGTTTCAAAGCTGAAATTCATGCAAGAAAACTGAGTTTGGGGAAGAGTGTTTTTAAAAAGTCTGGAACAGTGGTCCTCCCAAGGTGTGGTCCCCTGAGCCACAGGCATGAGGACTCTGGTAACTGCTGAGATGTGCACATGGAACTGAATCAGATCATAGGGGTGGGGCCTGACATTCTATGTTTGAACAAGCTCTTTGGTGTACTGACAGAGTCAATCCCTAAAGCCCTTGGTCTATGTGGTGGTTGGAATGAGACTGTCCCCCCACAGGCTCACGTATTTGGACCCTTGTGCCCAGTTGGTGGTGATGTTTGAGGGAGTTATTAGGCAATGTGGCCTTTCTGGAGGAAGAGCTTCAATGGAGGGGGCGCAGGGGGCTTTGAGAGTTTATAGCCTTGGTCCACTTCCAGTTTGCTCTCTGTCTTGAGTTTGTGGTTGAAGATGTGATCTCTCAGCTTCTTGCTCTCCCCGGTTGTCTTTGAAGTGTAAAGAGGTGGTGTGGATAGTGTGAAATTAGTGTGGGTCGTGATCATGTCCTCTTAGGGCCCTTCTCTCTTCAGCATAACATCTTATGGCCATCAACATGCTCAAGATTCAACTGTTATGTCTGCATTCAAGTGAGCAGAAAGGCCATAGCTACTTCCCCCAAAGACAGGTCCTAAAAGTTGCACATAACCCTCTTTCCTCATAGCTCACTGGCCAAAACTTAAATCTTTTTGCTCTTCTTAACTGCAGGGGAGGCTAGGAAATGTGACTTTTATTCTAGGTATTCATGCACTTCGTAACAAATCAGGAAATTGTCTCTGGGAGAGAACAGCTCTCTGTAGAGACTACTAGTCGTGAACAATGGACCGTACCACTGAAGTGAATTTCACACACCCCAGGTTCTCGTCCATGCTCAGGACATTCTCAACATTGGCTTCCCACCATGAGTATTCAGAAAGTGTTTTTAAATCACTGTGAGCAGCCTTTGCCTGATGGCCATGCCCGAAGCTCTCCGTTCCCACCCCGCTGCTTGGGGCTTTCTAGGACCTGCGGACTCGAGATGCACAGAGACTTGAATACACAGACACTCCCCATCCCCCCACCTCCACTGCTTTGCTGATGGTAGTTGCAGAGTTGGGGTGAGTGTCTTAGCCCTCTGGGGCCATTTCCTGCCTGTAGAAAGGGGAACTACAGCTGGTCCTTTGGGTCCCCCAGCTCTAACAAGCTTTCCTTATTGGTTTCTCTCCCCATGGTTGGTGACTGTTTTGGGGACAGCAAGGAACTGAGGGCTGTCCAGCTAGCTGACTGCTACAGCAACTTGAGTACTGTTAAAATCAGCCTTGGCTTTGGCGGGAAATCCAATGTGGGGCTTGATTTGAATAAAGGCTTTGGAGAAAGTGACACTGAAAATGAGACATGTGACCTGAATTCAAATGAGAGGAGATGTTCTGGAGAATTCCATAAAGCTGGTCTGGTCTAGAGACCATTTGTCTGCTCTTGTCCCTCCTTACCCACAACGTCTTCCCATCGCCTCCCCATAGACATCTCACAGATTAAAATGAAGCAAGCCAGCAAGCAAGTAAACCCAGAGGTCACAGAGGAAAAGTCACCGGCCCAAAGTCTTATTGACCAGTGAGGGAGATGACAGAATTGATTTCATCACTGAATGAGAGCTGCTGAAAAGCCACCAGACAGCCTGGATATAGTGACTGCACTGGGGTCTCTGCATTTGGAGAAACTCCGACCCCATCTCCCCAGTCACCTATGAGCCCTTCATGAGGTCCTTGATACCTAGAATCTAACCTCATCTGTTACATGGTCTCTGTAAGCACTTGCATGTTTCAGAGAGAATTAGAAATACAAAAACCCTCGATGTTTCTGAGGCTATGCCTTACATTTCCTCTCCACCTGGAGCTCCATGTGTCAGTGGGTCCTTAGCCGTGATGGTTCACTGAAGAGAGTCTCCAGCAGGTAAGTCCTAAACAGACCTCAGTCTGCTTGACTGTCTGCTCAGCTTCATGAACAGAGCATCTGTTGGCTTCTCAGCATCACCAATGTGAGATGGTCACTGTATATAGAAAGAATTTATTAAATCAGCTTACCTTGAAATAGAAACAGCAGCTGTCTTACACCTGAGAGGCTGAGACCTAGAAGTAACTCAGTCCTTGAGGCTGGGTGCCTAAGCATTGGGACCACTCCAAATCTTTCAACACACACACACACACACACACACACACACACACACACACACACACACTGTCTTAGTTAGGGTTTCTATTTCTATGAAGAGATACCATAACCACCCCAACTCTTATAAAGGGAAACATTTAATTGAGGTGGCTTGCTTACAGTTCAGAGGTTCAGTCCATTATCATCACGGCAGGGAGTATGGCTGCATGCAGGCAGACATGGTAGCTGAGAGTCCTACATCTTACAGACAACAGGAAGTGGACTCTGTCACACTGAGGGAAGCTTGAGCAAAAGAGACCTCAAAGACTGCCCCCACAGTGACACGATTCCTTCAACAAGGCCACACCTCCTAATAGTGCCACTCCCTTTGGGGCCATTTTCTTTCAAACCACCACATACACATATATACATATACATATATACATATATATATACACACACACACACACACACACACACACACACACACACACACATACACACACACAC